>JANRGW010062917.1:0-28018 GCA_024733675.1 Psilopsiagon aymara | reverse complement strand
TCCTGTCTCTGCTTCCTCCTGGCTCCCCCTCCTCCCTGGCAGAGCATGAGGCTCACAAAGTCCTTGGCCAGACCAAACACCACTGAGCCGTAACTAAAAACATTGGTGTTATCAGCGCTGCTCCCAGGCCAAAAGTCAGAAACACAGCACTGCACCAGCTGCCAAGAAGGAGAAAAATGACTGCTACTGCTGAACCCATGACAGAAAGACAGAGAAAGGAAATAGTTTCAGAACTATTTTCAGTGTTGAGAAAATGAACATTAGATTTCATAAACGATTCTCGTAAATATCCCAGTGATTGTAATTTGATTGTTTATATTGACTGCTTTGCTGCAGTTTTTAGGTGTGTAGAGATGCCTAATGCAGTCATCACTTGCCATCTAGTGGCATATTTGTGAATTACCACAGTTACTTAAACGCTGCCAAGGGTTACGTCAATTTCTTGGGAAGAGGATTCCTGTTTGCCCCTTCATTATCCCACACAGCGAAAGCCCGCTCCTAGGCAGAGTGATTGTAGATGGTATGAACAGGTAATATGACTACTGACATTGGGGCAGACCAGAAAAAACATGAGACATGTCAATAGGTAAAACAGGGATACCAGACACAGCATTATATTTTGGAGTCATATTTTTAATTGAATTATTTTTAGTTAGTAATAATTTTTCATATTGTATAGAATATTCCTTTGCTTTCAGAGTAATGCCTTTGTCTTCATACAACTGCAAAAATACCAGTTTGGTTGTAAATTACTGCTACTTCTCCATCATAATACACGTGACAGCGTTCAAATAAGGTAGTTTGCAAACAGGAAGACAAAGGGTACTTGCAAGAAATGTCCTGGAACTGCTTAATACCTACAGCAAATCTTCAGCAATGCTGAACTCAAAAGTTTACATATGATGAGCCAGGAACAATGTCATTTTTGCCCCAAATAAGATACTTTGTCTAAGGAGTGGAATAGAAATTCTTCTGTTGCAGGGAATCAGTCTTTTTATAATCTTTTCAAACTGAAATGTACATTTGTGTCCTGTGTTCTCACTTGTCCTGTCATAATTGTTCTCATGTCCCACTGTCTTATAATAACTTGTTCCCATGATTTGTGATATCTAGCTAATACAGTATACCAAAATACAAATTGACACAGAAACTCTAAACTTTGGAATTGTTCAAATAGAAATAAGGTAGTAAGCTTTCTAGCAAAAGCACTTTATCACACCGAGGCGAGGTGAATATAGATTTCAGTGACAGTTAAAAAAAGCAACTTCTATCATTACTGTTAACCAGAGTGATATACATACAATATGCCCATTATACTATATAAACGTAACTTACTCTGGAGCTTCTTGCTGTCCTTATTACACAAAATGGAAGATAACTGGTATAAGGAGTACTAAAAATACTGTACTCAAGAGCTGAAATTATAAGGGAACATTAGGCACTCTCCCAAGAATGGAAAGCCAGCATTTCTAACAAGGCCCAAAAGGCAGTCGTGTTGATGCACATATGGCTATGCCATGTTGCAACTCCTTTGAAAGAAAATAAATTTTCATTAAATTGCAGCCCTGATATGTGATCAGTTGAATGTAATTTAATGTGCAGAACAAGTTGTTAAATTACAACAGGACACTTTTAAAACTGGAAACACCTAGCTTTTAAAGAGCTGGTAGCTTTAGATATTTAGTAATACAGATGTCTATTCAGTTGCTTAAAGGCACTATGTATTGTTGGAGCCCAGATGGATGTAGTGGCATATGTCCAGAGTCAGGTGATTTAGGGCTTCCTAATTGCAACTTCACATTAAAAAAAGTACAATTATTCTGTTTTCAGGAGGGGATGTGGGCAGCAGGCTTCCCTATAACTTGGCCTCAGATAATTTATGTCTATCACAAAATTATTCATTTGAGTACAGACTGATTTTGTCTGGCTTCAAATCTGTGTTGCAGAAGTAGTATTTAAACGTGTACAGGGTTTGGATGTGCCTCTATAATGTGGTTCTGGCTGAAGATCTGTACTACAGACAAGATGTGCATGCTCATTAGGAGAGAAACCTTCTGAACTGTGCTAATCAGATATGTGGTAGCTTAACAGTGGCCCAGCTGGATGCAAGCAAGGTTTTCTAAGAAGAGGAAAAAAAACTCTATTCTCCTGAGCTGCAGCTGGAGCTTACTAAACTCATAGTGGTTTCTGCTTCTCATTAACAGAATAGTATGTGAAAGAAACTAAATACACCTTGAAATATGAAACTGAACCATCAAATACCTTGGCAAAATGGGATATTAGAGAAGGGCAAAGGTATGTTTGATATATAGCTAAGGCATTTTTTTGGTGGGTTTTTTTTTTTTTTTTCTATTTCTGTTTTATCATTAAATGGAATTAAATGTTACAAGGAAGCTTTGTACCTTAATTCTGCATCTCTGACTCTGAGCAAAATAATTTTCCTATGTCTGGCTTCACTGAATTCATTGTAGTCCAGAGTATTTATTGATTAGGATTTAATTCTTAGTGTAAATTTTTGGATCATCAGCTGCAGAGTTTAGAATAATGAACAAATGTGCTAGGCCCAAATCCAGCAGCAAGCCTCACTGAATTAGAACATGAATCTGATATCTATGACTGTGTGTGCTGAAATCAGAATTACCCAGAACAAGCTCATGTTAACGTAAACTGCCAAGCTACACTGTAAAGAAAAAGGAGACAGTATAGTGGCTGTTTGTTATTTCCCTTCTTTTCCACTTCAAAGACAATAAAACCAGTTACTATTAGAGGGATGAAAAAAAATGTAGGCATGTGCAGTGCTTCTGACAGTATAGTAAGGTCCTGGATTCATACTGTTTTTGTACATGTGGTCCTTCAACTGACCTGCTGAATTAGAAACCATGCACCATCTAAAAATCCCATTATCTTTCACTCTATTCCTACTTTTTTACCTAAAGGAGGTTGGGATCATATTGCTACAAAATCTGTAAGCCCTAAATCTTCTCCTTAGAACACTTAGATTTCTATCTAAGCTCAAAACTCACTTCCTTATGCAGCTGTTACAGCTGCAAGGGACATGCATGCTTGGCATGTTGTCTTCACCCCACCTCCAGAATTACTCAGTGCACTGCAGTGCAGCAGGTTGGCAATTGTGTGCTAGCTGCTGTGCACTACCATAAAGAAGGGGCAGCAAGTGTCAACAATATTTCTCACACACACTGGAGATCATCCTGGGACTGTAAGGAATAGTGGAAAGCCAATTTAAGTGTCCTAAATCTACTCTGAAATGAAAATATTTTGGTAAAGATAGCAGGGAACACTTTAGTGATTGAAAATTGCAGGCACATTCTCATCCTTTTAGAATGTCAAGATTCATAGATGCCTCATAGACCATAAATGGGACAATCCTGATTTATGTCATTATGTCACTTTCTAATGAGCTCTCACTACGTTTGCTGGCGTTTGTTTTTTTTTCTAATTTGCAGGCAGTATCATCTCCCAGACTGACAGAGGCCTCATTCAGAATTTAGAGCCCCATCTCTTGTTCAGGAGTTCAGGCCACTGAGGCAAAGGCTTGCATTTTTTTTTTTTTTTTATGTCACCTATCATGAAATGAAGTCATATTCTCCAAATAAGCTTTCAGCAAAGGTAGTATATAATCAGTCACAGATAAATTGTCACTAATGCCCATGTCATCTGTTTGAGAAGAGGGGTAAAAGGTAATTATATGTCATACTAAACTTAGCAGTTGATCTTTTGTGGGGAAAAAAAAAAAAGTAGAAAAGGGAGTATTTGGATTACCTTTTACTTTTTAAGCATGAAACATGCTGATATATTTAACAAGTGATCAATATTTCAAGGTTTTCCTTGGAGTTAACCATATTGGTCTCCATCCAAAGCTAACGACAGTAGTGCTGATTCAGTTCTAGTAATGGTAAGATAAGCTTGTCATATATATATATATTTATATAGAATCTTATTTAATTAAACACAGCAAAAGGAAACAAAAAAAATAACAAGACCAAAGCAATGTGTGAAATCGTGTAATGATAGCTCCTAATAATCAAGCCCACCAGATTCCTGAAATCTTTAAGCCAGAGGAAAAATGTTTGGAGGTAAGAGGTTAAAAAAGTTGAAAGTTTAAAGAAACAATTTGATATGGTTTTCGAGGTACCTTATTTCAAATATTTATATGTAATGTGACAGTAGTGTTAAGCCAGGGCACATGCTTGACACAGTGTCTGAGTAATTACCCTGCCCTAAGTAGATGTTTGAATACAGAGGTATTCAGTAGAAATTCTGTTTAATTCAGAGTCATATCTGAATTGTGCAACAAAGGTAGGTTTTTTCTGCTTTATGGTAGTTCACTTTTAAAGAGGCTTCTTCATTCAGTAGCCTCATTTTGACATTTATAGTCAATTTCCAGCAGGAACATCCCCACCACCACCCCAAAAAGGGCCACCATTATTTTAAGCTTTTTTGAAAATCTGTCTACTTTTGATGCCTGAATGCAGTGCTTTATTCTGTCATTCTGCTCCATCCTATTCACAGAATAACCGTTCATTTCATAGCACTACGATTTTTATTCAAATTCAAATGATTTAAGAAGTTCTTAGAAAAAGTAAAAATACAGAAAGTCATCTAGAATCTCTAATCCTAAAATATTCTCTCTTTCACTCCCGTGCTGCTGCTAGCTGTTGATACACGCATCATGAAGTTCATTTCTTTTTCTTACTACTACACTGATGAAGAAAGTCAGAATATTGACACTTCATCCAAAAATCCTTCCCAAAATTATTCCATTTTTGAAATGGATCCATGAGCTTGGACGCTGGAGTGGCAATGAGAAACACAGAACTTACTGAAAGACCTTTGGAAAGCTCAAAGAATTTAGCCTTTCAGGTGTGATTTCCTGCCTGATCAGTCTGTAGATTGACTTTTATTTTCTTCAAAGTTCCTGAGTGGGCTTTGTAGATGAGCTGCTATAGGGTGATGATTTGTGAACTGCTAAAAATGCATGCAAACTTTCCCTTGGAAGGCTCATGTCAATGTATTTTTCAAAATGGAATAGTTTATGCAATCATAGACAGTCATATCTTAGCCTTTCTGTGTCTTTGTAATCTCTCTTCATCAGTATACCAGCATGTTGGTATAAAAACTGGTAGAATTTTGAGTATTCATTGGGTTGCAGATAAAAACCTGAGAACTTCTGTCATTATAACTGGCACTGTAGGATTAGGTACCAACTGTCTGCAGCTAAGCAGTCTGTAAATTCCAAATAAGGGCAATTTTCTTTTTGTAT
Organism: Psilopsiagon aymara; assembly: GCA_024733675.1. NCBI lineage: Eukaryota > Metazoa > Chordata > Aves > Psittaciformes > Psittacidae > Psilopsiagon > Psilopsiagon aymara. The sequence goes on along the minus strand of JANRGW010062917.1, from coordinate 22,737 downwards.
CATTTGTATCATGCTGGAAAAGGTACATTGGGTATTGCAAGAAAGAGCTGGAGCTGTTCAGCCTGGAAAAGTGAAGGCTCTGGAGAAACTTTTTTAAGGCTTTTCAGAACTTAAAGGGGGCCTATAAGAAAGATGGAAACAAAATTTTTAGCAGGGCCTGTTGCAATAAGACAAGGGGTAATGGTTTGAAACTTTAAAAATGTTGATTCATACTACCTTATACTAGATATAAGGAAGAAATCTTTTAAAATGAGGGTGGTGAAACACTGGCACTGATTGACCAGAGAGGTTGCAGATGCACCATCCCTAGAAGCACTCAAGGTTAGACGGGATGGGGCTCTGAGCAACCTTATCTAGTTAAAGATGTCTCTGCTCATTGCAGGGGTTTGGACTAGATAACATTTAAGGGACCCTTCTAGCCCAAACTGTTCTATTATTATGTATGATTCTATGATTTCCTGAACCCTATCAAAGTGAATGGTTGTAGGAGCATCAGATCACGACATAGACCAAGAACCCAGTAAGTCTTCCTACTTCTGAGGACAATTAACCTCTGCCAGTTCTTCCTATTTTCATTGTCATAATACTTCTTCAAATCTTAACCAAGGAAGAGGAAGAAAGATAAAAGAAAAAAAGAAGAGAGTGAAGCTTTCCAAAAAGGTAAAGAACAGGAAAAGAAATGGAACCTATCTGAACCAAATAGGGAGGGACAGCTGAGCAGGTGCCTACCCAAATGTCATGTATTAGAGGCATCAGTCAAGGCCTTAATCTTCTATGAAGTTGGTCAAGTATCTCCTTAGTGTATCAACTCCCCTACCTTCAGTATCCCTACTTCTATGTACCCTGCATAATGGTTGGAGACTTTAGTGTTGCAAAGGTAAAGAAAGATGAGCCTTACAACAGTGATCTGAACAGATTTGTACAGAAAGTGGCCATAAAAAAAACTAGGTACCCTTAACTTTGAGGTTATCATTAGATGTGTGTTGTCACCGGGGCTATGAAGGGAAAAATGAAGCCTTATTTATAGCTCAGTGTTAGCAAAGACTTAGAACACCCTGATCTGAAATGATGCAAAAACGCGGTCTGTTCTGTCAGCCGAACAGAAGAGCAGCCAAAATATGTTCCTCTTCAAGGACATCAATCAAATCCTCAAGCAGAGAAATCATCTTGGTAGTAGTATTCTGAGTATTGTATTAGTACAAGAAGCTAGAGCTTGTAGAGTTTCCAGAAGGAATAATTTCTTAAAAAACAGTTTCTTTTGGTTATCTTTCCTGTGAAGATGCCCAAATGCTGAATTTCAGTGCTGAAAGTAAACTGTTTCTTCCTTCTTTTATTCTTCTTTCTTCTCTCCCCCTTCCCCTTCAAAACAAACACTGAACCTCACAAGCTTTGTTTCAAGAAATTAACAAGTTCAAACACAATAGTAATACTAATGATAAGTAAATAATTATCTGTGTTTGCTATTCTGGAAGGGTGAAGACTGCCATGTAAGTAAAACAATAGAACTTGTCTTAGACTGTTGAAATCAGTAGACAGATGACTATTGGTTTCATTGCTTTCCAGATGAGACCTCAGGCATAGTAATTACATACCATATCACTGACTGACTTTTTTTTCCTGCTGCTAATTGTTACTTCTTGGTTAGCTGAATACTTAATAGAGAACAACAACAGTAAGTTGTTGTGTTATATTCATTTTTATTTTTTTCTTGGTCATTGTTCTTTAACTTTTGAGGGGAAAAAAAGACCCAGCTGCTGGCAGTGATATTTATAATGTTACATCTAAATGAGCAAGATCTTCTAGAATAGCTTCTGCATGGCACAAGAAATCATGTGTTCCATGTGCTGTAGGAGTCTAAAAAGGTATGAAAAACTGATATCGTATCAATATAGGCTCACCAAATATGCTTTCTGAATATAATTGGCAGTCCTGAATTAAAGATTGGCCTTGATGATCTTTAAGGTTTTTTCCAGCCTAGCTGATTCTGAGATTCTATAGTTCATGAAAGGAGTGTAGATGCAACAGAATTTTTCATTGCTAGCATGTGCTGTATTTCCACAAGAGGGCTCTATCAGCGTAGCTGCAGCGACGGCAAAGCTCTGCTCAGTCGCAAGAGAGCACCCTCATGTAACAGAGAGTCACATACAGAGCTGTGCACTGGGTTAGACTTAATGGATGTGGAAGCAGCAATTCACTCTCATCACTATAGTATAATTATCTCACGAAATCTAATCAATATCCGGTAAGAGACGGACTATCAGCAGTGCGAGCTGAAGAGTATCTTGCCTGTCTGGGCATCTATTCCCTTGCACTTCTGTCGTTGTTCCCTTCCCATTTCTGCTTGTTCTCAGCCAAGCAAAGATGTTCTTGGATGCTATTTTTTGATTCCTTTTCTGAAAGCAAATTAAGCTCATTATATTAAATCCATTACCTGCAACAAATGTTAAAGATTGACAAATGCTCATGGTCAAGAAAAGTTAGGAATTACTGGATATTCCATTCAAAATTCCCCCTAAACCGAGTAATTGTACTCTGAATGGTTGATTCGTTTTTAATATTGAACTGCTTAAGCTAATTTAAACACACTTGTTAAGAATTTTTAATTTATATTCTAGTGTTATGGTGCAGAAATTATTTCAGGTTTGTTCCTTTTAAGGTTAGGGGGAGCGCTTCAGCGACTTCGTTGCTACTCTTCGGCTTTTGCGTGCAATCCTGAAACGTGGCCACAAGAGGTCAACAGTGATTCGTAATCGCCGATATCCCAGTATAAATACGTTACAATTGAATTACGTAGTCAGCCGAGAGTTTCTGGTTATTTCAGAGAGTTCTTATGTTTGTGGAAATAATGATAAAATTGTTTAAAATCTCTTTTCTAAACATATTTGGTAGTTATATTGCTTCTTGGACATTTATTTGCTGTTTGCTTTTAAACAAGAATCAAGTTATCAAAAACTAAGCAAATCGTCTAGATCTGTGTGTTCTCCAAAATGACACGATTGTCTTTATTCATATAATAGTAAAACAGGCCTACATTCATTGTGTGAATTGGTTCGCACATCCAGAAAACCTGTTCATATACCCAGGCACTGCCCTTACCCTGTATTTTCCCCTTAATGCAGATCTGCAGATCCTCAGATGTGTTCTCTCGTGGTTTAGATTGTAGCTAAGTCCGTGTTCATGCTTCAGCCAACACAAACTGCATGTGTGGAGTGTATATTTTCTGCCATCTTTACTTGGCACCATCAGTACCACTTAGCCCTGGGGCTCTTTGCCGATGTGTGTAAATATATTTCATTGACATGTTAAAGTGGCACGTTGATTTCTTTCTTAAAAATTGTATCAGCTGTGTAGGGCTAAGACTTACCAGCTGATCATCATGAGACAGCTTTTACTGTACCTATTTGTATTGACATAAAGGAAGTATGTATATATGCCCAGCATTTCCTTTATTGGCATCTAAACTTCAGTCATTCACTGCTTGTGGAATTGTAACTGCATTTTTTTCCTCACAGCTTTTTTTTCTTTATCATTCTTTGTCTTATAATCAGATTATCCTTTAAAAATTAGATTAAGACCTCAACAGTTGCTAGAAGTAACTTTTTTAACAAGAAAAAGCTCACCGTGGCCATTTGTGATGAAGGGAAGCAAAGGTCAGTGACATTCAGCATTCTCATCTGTTCATCTAAAATGGACTCCCACATGTTGCAGAGTGCATTCTCACTAGCAGCCCATGTTTCTCTGAATGATAACATACCTAACTTTTTAATGGACACCAGTTGCGTTTCATGCTCATTATAGTAGGATAGTAGAAAATTAAAAATTTATTGCAATACTTTCCACCTCAGTGGCACTAGCATGATATTAATTAATGTAATTAGTAGTTGCTGTTGCATATTTACTCATTTTCCATGTGCAGGTAATACAGAAAGCTACTTTTAGGGTTTGGAAAGGTTTTCATGCACATTCTTTCAGATGCCTTGAATAAAGAGAGTTCAATTAAAGGAAGTCATTTCAAAGTATAATTGATAACTTTTAAGTAAATGTGGCCTTGTAACAGAATGCAGATGGCAAACCCACTATCCAGCCGACCCCGGGGTGCAATCGAGAAACAAGCAGGAGGTGCAATACATTCTATTAATTATTTTCACTGCTACAGTTGTTTGCCATACAATACAGGTCAACAGGGGTTAGCCTGAAGCTTCTCCTAATATATTAGTAAATAAATTTGAACAGATTTTAATTTGCTAATGGAAAGGTCTGAGCCAGTTGCAAATAAGAGTGGAGCTACTTTGTCTTGTTCATTACTATGCAACATGGCTGCTCTCAGCCATTCATACAAAATGTTACATTTCCATAAAGCACAATGTAATTTGTCACAGGGAAGGAAAAAACCCAACAACAATAACAAAAATCCCCTACTCTGTAAACTATATTAGATTAAAGATAAATGTGTATCATGGAGCAATCATTCTTATGGAGTCTGTCAGATAATTACATGTAGAACACCTGCCTCTGAAGGCTTGCCAAATTATCCAGCATGGTATCTTTGTAATACTTGCATGGTTTAGGGAGAAAAAAAAGAAGCCTGTGCTATTTCCAAAGGGTATAAAAAAATCAGCCGTTTTTTACATGTCCTCTAATGATTTCTCACCCTATTTTGAAGTCTTGCTATGCCCCCATTCCAACTCCTCCAGCTTCCAGTGCTGTGCATTCACAGAAATGCAACACAGCACCAGCTGCGTGATTGCTTCTCACTCATAATGACAATATTTTCTACTCATAATGAAAGTCCCCAGAGGTTTGTTTTTTTTTTTTCTGTAATTCTGTAAATATTTGTAAATATTCTCATTTACAGATGCAGAAACAGAAGCACACAGGTCTGCGTCTTTCTCAAGATCTAGATTGCTAGTAGCAAGATCTAGATTGGTAGTAGCAAAACTGAGATGTTAAGTATCTAAGCCTAGTACCATTGTCGTAGTTTTCCTGTCTCCTCCTTTACATTGCTTAGGACAAGCCTGTTTCAAGCAGGGAGAATGACCACTCATTAAAAAATGGTAGCTGATTAAGAGGTATCAGCAGTATGCTGCTGACAGGTGTTTTAGCCCAGCAATGCTACCTTGTTTAGTTTCATTGATTGTGCATCATAGTAATGGCACCTGTTTTGAATCTCAACATTTTTTACATTAGATCATTCATGTGCATCACTAGTTCAGTTACTTTAACATCTACCTCTTGAATGAATTTTAAAACTTAGGTTGGCCTGCTTGTCCAATTTGTTCTTTCTGTGTTAACAAGATAAGACTCTGTAAATGTTGGAGTGATTAGGCAAACTTCTGTCACTGATGTTAAGACAGGCTTCTAAAGTGGAGAAGGAAAATTTCTTGTCATAGTGTTTATGCAGGCAGACACTTGAGGGTTCATGCAAAGTCAGCTCACAAGTTGGCAGCTTGAAAGATATATCCTGAAGTTGTGTTTACCATCTACCATTTTCTCCATGCTTAAAATCTTGGTTTTCATGGCTGTGGGATGGGTTTCTGTGGTTTGGTTTTGGTTTTGCTTTAATGGCTCCTGGTTTTAAATATTCCAGCTGTTTGTATTGCTCAGATGCATGAGGTGACAGGAAGGGCTGTTAATGTTTAAACGTTTGTCATTTTCACCTCTTCTTCTCTCTTTTGTGATGAAAGAAGTGGCACTCGATTTTAAAATGGACACAAATTAAGAAGCATCTAAGGATTAGCCCCTTAATTACAGTAATCCTGAAAGGATTATTCAGAGATTGCCCTTACTAAAGTTTTAAACTTAGCCATGCATTTTAAATCAGGAGCAGGCTGATCTGTGGGCCAGCAACAAAAGGCAGGGTTCGGGTTTGAGCATTCTTTGCATGAATATTTTTAGGTTGAGAAAACAGTCTACTTCAGACAACACAGCTACTGATGCATGTTCTGTTTGTTGCTGATAAACTTTTTACTTCTTAATAATTCAATGTCTAATTGCCATAGAAATGCCCCAAAGAAGCAAACAGAAAGGCTGACAAGGTCAGTGGCATGAGTTGTAAAGGCAAATTCCTTTCTACTAATCCCATAGCTTTGAATATGAGAAATAGATAGAGTCCTCGGGGCTTTTTTGGTTATGTGGATTCCTACTATACAGATACTTGAATCACTGATTTCAGTAAACCAGAGATTAAAAAAAAAAGATCTCCCCAGCCTTCTAAATCACAGTGCAAACTTCACTGACTGCCCCTGCCTGGATAGTGACAGTAAGAAACATTTACAGGACTTCCATGAGCAATGTACTTTATGCATGCTAATTAATCAAGATTCCGGAGTGTGCGTTCTCATGTGTTTTCATATTCTTGGCCTGAAACTGTAAACAGCTCTAATTTGCCTGTTCCAGAGGGAGGGAAGGAAAGAAGGAAGGGAAGAAGGTAAGCTATCCTCTACCTTTTTCACAAAGTGCTATGTTATCGTCAACATTTACCTTGACTCCTTCCAGAACTACTGTCAAATGGCTGAAAGGATAAGGCAAATGAAGAATGTATATACACAATTCCACCCACTTTGGCTCAAGGCATGAATAGCAAAATAATTAGCAGCAGTATTTAACTCTCCTGCTTTTTCTGCCCTAAGTAACTTTGTTCCAATCTTTATCTTTTCTTCTGTCCAAATATTGTTTGTTACTCATTGTTTTCTAGTTACTTTCTTTTTCTTTTGTTACTTTTCATATGAAGCATTTTTTCACATTGAGAAATAAAATCGTTTTATCAAGGTGGTACCACAAAGTGTAACAGAATGTTCAAGGAGAGCAGAGGGAGCACCTCTTCTATGAGAAAAGACTGAGAGCCTAGGGGCTGTTCAGTCTGGTGAAGAGAAGGCTCTGGGGAGACTTTCTAGCAGCCTATCTGTACTTAAAGAAGACCTACAAGAAAGATGGGGACAGACTTTTTAGCAGGAACTTTTATGATAAACAAGGGCTAGCAGTTTTAATCTAAAACAGGATAGATTCAGACTAGATATAAGGAAGATATTTCTTACAATAAGGTTGGTGAAACCCTGGAACAGGTTACACGGAGAAGCAGTAGAAGCCCATCTCTGTAAATATTCAAGGTAAGGCTGGATGGGGTTCTGAGCAATCTGATCTAGTTGGAAATGTCCCTGCTCATGGCAGGAGGGGTGAGCTAGATGGTCCTTGATGATCCCTTCTAACTTGAACCATTCTGTAATTCTATGCAAACAACTCAGTCTGCATTGTCCTTCACAAAATGCTATTCCCAAGCAAAATGAGGGAACAGAGAATAATGGTCAATATACTCAAGTATTGAAACCAATTTTCCTATTCAGATTAATATTCTGACAGGATTTTCTTCATATGCAGACCTGCCTTATGCCAGAAAATTTTTCTGCATTTGTTTCCATCCAGGAATGTCTTTGCCTCCAAAAGAAATTATACTGTCCCTTTGTAGTTGTTGAATACAGCTACAGTTATTATAGAGCAGCTTAACCTGAGGGCTGTCTATCTACAATTTTCATAACTTCATTGTACAGGAGCAGTTTATATTTTAGAGGACTTTCTATTTCCATATCTCTGCAGTATTTATGGGTAAACCAGTGCACAGAAAGACAGACACCTTAAAGTTTCTAAAGTGTCATTGTCATATCTCAGTTCAATAAAAGTCATATGAAACTTAAACCCCAAAAAGTATTGTAGGGAGAAAAATTAATTTCAAAACTGTATTAAATATTAAGATTATAAACTATTGTGCTCAAAAATGATCCTGAGAGCTGTATCTCCAATGGAAACAAATTGTAAGATCAGAACTTTTTAATCACTAAGCTTGTTAAATTCTGATCACTGTGTGCCGATGCATTTGTTCTGCTGCAATCTTGATTAGTTTTCTGCTGCTTTGATTATCTCCTTTGAAAGCTCACATGAAGAGGTTAGAAGCCAAGGGTAGTAATAAAAATTAGAAACAAAATCCACACAGCTGAAGCTCAAGAATTTGGGTTTGTAACTACCATAAACATTTTATTAGACAATGGAAGAAAACTTTTGCAGAGAATAGAAAGGAATAATTTGAATGTGTCTAATGGTAGACACATTGGAAACTCTTTCCTGCATTATTCCACAATAAATACATATTAAAATATAATGCTAACACACTGAAGCAATTTCTGTGACTGTATTAGAAGTTACTTATATTTTTGCTTTGTATGTAAGGTTATAGAAGATTTTATGCCTGGTAATAAAGGAATTACTTTTACTTATATTGCTCAAATCTTAAGGATGAAAGCACTTTCCTTGGTAATAAGCTTAAAGAAAGTTCTTTTGAAAATTAGTTACACATGTCAGCTACTTATTTAGGGTTAGATTTCAGTCATTGATACTTGAGACTAAGGAAGAATAATCCGCACATCCACTAGGAAATCTGCATTCTAGAAAGCATTTCCCTTACATGTTGCAGGATTTTAGAGGAAGTAGGCAATAGAACTGTTAAGACTTCTAATGCATTGTGATATGCATGTAAAAAATAAGTGGCATATCTCTTTTCCTTTTATAGTTGAAGAAAAATGCAATCATAGCTCAATCTTACTTGCCTTCAAAATCATGATCATACCTCTTACTGCAAAAATACTTTGCTTCCTAATGTCAACACAAAAATATGTAAATCAAGTTAAAATGTATTTACTATGATTAGGTAAAGGAAATATTACTTGAAATGCAATAATTTTTGTCATTTTCTTGACTTTTATTGCAAGGAATAGCTGTTGTGGGGTGAATTTTTAAAGCAGTTAAAATTGCTCTTTTTTTTTAATTATTCAAGTAATTTTGTATGAAAGGACTTCTTGCACTAAAAATTTATTTATGGACGTGGTTTTGAGAGCTTTCCTTCACTAATGAATTTTCTTTGTTACGAGTTGGTTTTGTCTGTCCTTCCTGTTTTACTTTAACACTAGAGTAGAAAAGAGAAGTAAATAGAAACACCTTTATAAGGTATAAAGGGAATAGTGTGGATCTAAGCTTTGGGGGAGCTTCTGAGGGTTCTGGAGATATTTGGGAAGCCCAATTACATTACTCATCCCAGCTTCTCACCTGATAAGGATGCTCACAGGCTCCTCAGATGCAGCATGACACCAATTTGCATAAAGGTGTTCAGAAGTGGAGTCAGCAGTGCTTTTCTTGCTGTATGGAATAGCATGAAGGGTCAGCAGTGATCTTAGGACTGGCTCAGTCTCTGCATCTGTTTAGAAGAACAAGTAATATTAGTAACAGCAGCTGTTTCTCCACAGCACAGTGTCCTACGATGTTAAAAGGAGACTTTGGTTTAAGGCTTGTCTGTAAACAGTTGTTCCTTACCACCTACTGTAAATCTGTGCACATGTTGCAATAATTACTCTGAACAAGAGCAAGCAGTTCCAGTAGCAGAAGAAACATATACTTACATTTCCAGTGTGAAATGCATTGTGAAATCTTTGATGTGTGTTAAAAGATGGAAGTGATGTTGGAAACGATGACTGATCTCTTCGTGGGGAAGAGTGTAGGGTCTTTTTTTGCTGTTTTTATTAATGACAGTTCAGAAATGTAGAACCTCAGAGAATTCCGTCACTGTCTGAAGACAAAACAAGACTTCAAGAATAAGAAATGAAGTGACTGAATGCTTTTCTCTAGCCTTTTCCCTTTCACATGCACCCACACACACATCACATTTGACTTTTAGATTTATTTCTTGAGGAAAGCAGGCTAAAACCAAGATAGCAGGAAGTGGATAAGATCAAGAATTTCCATTTTCCAAGCATCTAACCAAGTTTCTGTTATCAGGCAACCATTTTGAGACATCAGAATAAAATGTGAAGTTTAGTGGCTCTGTTAAATGTGTGTATTTTCTTGGGTATGGAACTGGTTTGGGACATGCAGACAGACTTTATTTCCCACTTTGGTATACGACTCCTGGCAAACCACATCACCTAGATGATAGTTTTCCATAGCCCATAGGCTCTTCACAGCAGAGTCTTTTCCCTAGTGTTTTATTGTGCAGCATTCATTGCAATAGGGTTTTGATTTTGGTAGGGGCATCTTTAAAAAATCTATTGCAACATTAGCAATAACAAGAAATAATATGGAATGCATCACTCCCTGGGACTAGAATAAGTTGTTACTACAAAATCACTGCATTCAAATATGCATGTCCTTTGCAAATTGACAGAATACAAATAACATTTTCCTTGCACTCCCTGACCTATTTTCTAATCTGCTTCTGCTTTCAGAAAAGACATAATAACTGTCTTATTTTTACTCACCTTTCTGACCTTGCTTCATCTGTGCTATTCCTTTTGTCCTCAATAAATCAGTATGTATGGAGAATGACTCCTTAAAGAGGGGACACATCGTGCTGCATGTGCTGCCTTTTCATTCCAGGCTGCCTAAGGGTGTTTGGGGCAGTGTGTGTGGTTGGTGTGTGTACATTTCTTTATCGCCTTCTCTACTATAACAATTAATTACTTTTTTTTTTTGTCAGCTGACAACAGAAATGTCAATGTCAGTATTCATAGGATTTATATCCTTTGGTGCTTCTTTTAATTTTCACTTTAGCTGTTAATTGTCACTGGACTTCTCAACTTTCTGTGGGAATACCATTTACTGTGACAAACATTTCGCCATCTCCTGGCACTGTTCTAAACATTATGTGAGAGTTTCCTCTCATATTTATCCCATGATCCAGGAATGCCCATAAAATGCCTAGGATATTAGAGAGTGAAAATGCCCTGAGATGGTTCCTAAGATGAGCATCCGTGGCAAGAGTTAGACTGTCTTCGTGTGATGGGAGGATGCACCTTTTTTGTTTCAGTATTCCTATCTTGACTATTAACTTTTGGAGAAAGACTGATATTTTCCTAGCTTTCTGTCCACCATTTTTTCTTACTTTTTGTTTAATTTAAATTAATTAAATTAATTTAACTTCATCCTTTTTTAAATTCCAGAAGGTTACTAAAGATCCAGAAATTGGCTCCTTGCTTCTGTGCCAGAACAGAAGGGTGTGAGCAGGACAGAAAAGAATCTAGCTGATTTTTCATATGAATGTTAGTCTTGAAGTACTTCAAATATAGTGACTGCAGATAAGTTCCCATGGGGCTATTTGTTTAGTGAAAATAAGCAAAGACCTGGAATGATGACCCAGTGTGACTTCAGTGCAAAAGATGGAGGAGAACCAGTGTTAATATTTATTCTCCTCATCAGAGCTGGAGAAGGGGGACATATTTCAAAGCAATTTCAATGTGGATGACAGTTTTAAGGAATTAGCACTCATCTTTTGAAATCTTGGCCTTGTTTCTCTTAAAAGCGCATACAGGTTTGCCCCTGGTCAACTCTTCAGCAAGCATTTGAATGTTACCTCCAAAGTGGTGACTACAAACAAATTTCAAACCATGAGTTTATACATTAACATGTAATCCCATGAAAAGTCCTACAGGGGGCAGCCAGATTTGAGCTGTATCAGCTAAGAGAGCAAGTAGACCTAATGTATGATTGTTGCTGTTTGAGTATGTAGGTACAGGTGTTACCTGTTGGAGATTAAAAACTCTGGAGAGCAATCCCAAAGGAGATTTCCAGTTTTCACAGGAGAGTTGATAAAAAGTGAAGAAATGTTACTGAAGTGACTTAATAGCTGCTGAAGTGACTTAATAGCTGCCTCATCAGATGTGATAACACTTAGGTAAGGCACATTACTGCAGTTGACACTTGGAATTATTCCTATGAGCTATAATTCAGGGGTTTTAGTACTGGTTTGCATTACTCTGTTCAGTCTTTATCAGCCCTGACACTGCCCATGTTATCTTCAAGTAGAAAGTTGGTGGGACTAATGCGTAATCCATGAAAACTTTTCATGTCATTTCAGAAAGTAAGGCCATCAAAAAGTTCATGTTAAGTAGACTTCTCCATTCAACAACAAAGTCACATAAAGAATCAACTATTCATTCAATATAAACACTTACAATGGGGCAAAAGTGCTACAGAAAAACATGTTTTGCTACAAACAGCTTTAGCCACATTTTCATTTAATCTTTCACCCAAACCTTTATCATCAGTGCGAGTACTATTCAACTGTTACAGGAGATTGGCTCTTTGCTGATTATGTTTTTTTCAGCCTCTTTGCTGATGTCAAGAACACTAAGCTGCTATATCTCTCTATTGCACCTTGAAGGAGGTAAAAGACAATAAAAGCTTGAAGTCAGCCTCTTCTGAAAAAAAACCACCAAACATACACATGTAAAGACTCTCTTATTTTAAAATGGACTGTGCAATATTAGGCACCATATGTGCCTCAACTTAGCTCTCCATTTATTTACAGCGGCATTTTTATTTGACTTACCCATATTAAATAAAGGGAAGATTTGACAAAAGTCTGGTGGCTCAGGGTTTCAGGGAGATTTTGTTTCTAGATTGGTAGTGGTTATCATCAGTGGGGAATAAAAACTGCATGAAAATAGAATGACAAGAAATTTTCTGAAATGTCGTTGTATGGATTCAGTCATCCAATGATCTAGTTACTGTGTGTGATTCTGGTAAAGACAGTATTCCTACACAGAAACTAAGCTGTATTCCACCCTCTGCTCCCAAACAGCCCATAAAATAGGCAGAAGTCAGCTTGGGCATTTGAAGTGTTTTATTCAATAACAGTCCTTTCCTGTTGCTCCATTTTTCAAAGGGATACTGATACCTTTCCCCATGGTTATCATGACAGAAAGAAATGGAAGTTGAGCAAGCACTGTCATGCTCCAGATTTATAGCAGACTTAGAATGATTTGCTTGGTTTTGCTCAGCCATTCATGTTTCTTCAAAATAGTTTGACAGACACAAAAGAAGGCCCATCTCAGAGGCAAAAGTCGAGAAAAATGAGAGTCAACTGCCTAGAAATGGAATCATCAAAGCAATTGGGTGGACATCATCTTTAAAAACTATTTTTCCCATTACTCTCTTAAAAACAAAAAAGAGTTGGATGAAATCTAGTGTAATCCTTTAGCTGCCTTTCCTGTACGTATTACCTCAGCTCAGGCCCTAGGTCAGCAGTGTTTGAAAAATGCTCACTTGTTAGAGGCTGTGCTATGCCCTGTCTCAAAAAAAATCTGGTGTTCCCAGTTCAGTTCTTAATGGACAGGTGTTCACAGCACAAAACCCTCCATTACAATTGGCCCTAATTAGCACCTTTATCAGCAGCCTCCCCAGAGAGGCCAGAGAATGAACAGGCTTGGAAACTGAGCCACCAGCCTGGCTCATCTCTAGAGGTGAGCCCTCCAGGTCAAGGTTGAGGGCCAGTGTGAGGAAGCTTCGCTACTGCTGCCTGGGCTCTAGCTGTTCCATGAATAGAGGACTTCAGTCTCAGGACTGTCAATCTGGCACCTTTCAAAAGCACTAAATTCACTTAATTAACAGACAGGAAAAAATAGCCTTCCCTAGCAACTCTTGCATCAAATGGCACTTATGTTACCTTATATTCTGAGCACCTAACCCTATTAGCATTGCATTGTGTGTTTCTGTTGGAGTGCCTTTATGTACACACCAATCTTAACATACACACTAATGTATACTGGGTGATTTAGCAGCATTTTAAATTAAACTGACATTATCAATGTAGAATTTATGGTACTTTTTTATTATTATTTTCCATTATCTGTTATACTCTCTTAATTCCACAGAAGAGCGTTTTTTTTCCACATATTAATATTCCTTTTTACCATGCAATTAAATCACTTTCTCCTTTGAATTTCATGCTTCCCCTGATCATTTTGTCTTTTTTCTTTCTTTTTTTTTTTCTCTTGGCACAAGGCAACACTTCGCATTGCTGTGTTCTCATGATAGGTCTGTCTATTGTCTATTAACTCTACAACACAGCAAAAAACCATATGCCTAGTTTTCATTCCAGAGAGAAGTGGAATATGCTAATTTGCACAATAACATAATATAGAGATAGAAATTATCTAATTTTGCCCTTTCCTAAGTGTCATTGTTCATAGTTGTGCAATCCTTAGAGCTACAGTCTTAGCTTTGTGGCACAAAGGAGTCTGCTTTCCACAAATGTGTTATAACAGTATTCTGTAGGTATGTGAAGTTTTCCTTGTAGAAAAATGATTTCTCAGAAGTCTCTTAATATAGTCTCCTAATACTGTTCTAAGTTCCTGTATTTATTTAAGTAGATGTTTCCCAATTATAATGTGTTTACTCAAGTTTGATTAGATGATTATGCTCTAAATTATCTATCAGTTGACCAAGCTATACCTATCAACTTTTATTTATCATCTCAGAATATCCTTTTGCATCTCCATTTTCCATAGCTCTCTGGATGATCAAGACTCTGCTAAAGAAACACCCAGAAAGAAAGCAGAGAGGTCTCTCAGCTCCCTGTGACTGAGTTGCTTTTTTTTATTCTATGTCTCTTTATCAAGATGAAAATCTTCAAAATGTGTTCTCAGCTCTGAAACTTTTAGCTGAAACCTAAACTGAATATACAAAGTAATTTTGTGAGGCTGTGTGGTCTTGACAGTAGCATTCTATGAGGTAAGATTCCTGTGCATATGAGTATCCATGTTTTCTCATCTAGTGTCTCTTTCTCTAGGTTATTTTGTCTTGGAAGCCCTGTGGATCAGGAGCTCTTTTGCTGTCTGTTTGCACACAGTCTGCTGGATGCCAGGGTCAGCTAGACCACAGCACTATACAGCCCAAATTAGCAAGCAAACCAGTATTCCAGATGAGCTGCAAAAGATTAGCTGCCCACCTTTGTTTGTATGAGGAATCCAAGCTGGCTGCTCACAGATGCATTGTACCAAAACTTCAGTCATTCCTTTCTGAGCAATGGCAGCTGTAGGAGATTTTCCTTCAAGAAAGCAAGATTAACTTTCAGATATTTGTGATGTTATCCTAGAGATTACAAAGTAACACTTTCCTCGTGAAACTGCCTACGATTGTAGCCAAAAAACAATTTTTTTTTTTTTTTTTTTTTTGCATTAGTCCCTTTAATTGTTCTTTCAAAAAATACACTGGGACATGTGGCCATACTATCTAAAACACAAACCAGGTTTCAATTGTTCATTCAAACTAGAGCACTGTCTTCATTCAGAAACAATAGAGAAACAAGGAAGAGCAATACAAATAGGAGAGAGATTAAACATGTAAAATGGCTAACAGTTGAGTGAAAACTTTCTACTCTAAAGACTGATTTTCAGCTAATATTTCCTGTCATTTCTGTTTCTGATATCGTGTTCTAATCCTGCATGAATTAAGCAACTGACACATGGCTAAAATCAATGGATTAACACTGCTGACCTAGACCCATCTGATACATTAATAACATAACTTTCCATATATCTGCAAACAAATTTGCTGATTAGCTTTATTAATAAGGCTACAAGTGTTGTTCAGAGTGGTCGTGCCAAGTGACAGTAGGTTTTCATGCTCACTTTAGTGCTTGCATTGCAGCTAATAACCCAAAACACATATCTGACCAAATTCTGCCCTAGCACAGGCTCAGGGTGCTTTGCCTGACTATAATTGAATAAGAAGTGGCTAAATTGGAGGCTGGATGTTGGTACTCCCCAGAGACATTTTCCAACACCTATTGTTTCTACCTCACAGTACTTAATGCACATCAGGTATCTTGAGGTAAAATCACAAACAGTATAAATACAAAGATTTTACTGTGTAGTGAAAATAAACCTAAGTGTGCTACTGTTGACTCTTGATAAGTCAACTCCAGGGGTTGACTGGACCTAATCTGTGTCCTGTTCTTATTCTCTTTAATGAGCTATGTTCCTTTTCTTTTTTTTTTTTTTTTTTTTTCTTTTCCCAGAAAGATGATGTTGCCTCCATAAATCTGGCATCAAACTTGAGTCTATTTTTAAAAAACGAGGAGCGGCACCAAATTATAGGAGTATACTGTCAACCTTACAACTCACTTCCTTCTCTGGGATTTTTACACAAGAAAGGCTACAATACTAACAGAAAAAAATTCTTTGAATTATATGATAAGGTATTTGTTAGTGAATTTTAGTTACTGAATCTTTCCTGAGTTGATTCCAAGGCTTCACAGTTTTAGTTGGCATTTTGTCAGTGTTGTTCAGTAATAGGCAATCAAGAGTTCTTTTTGAAATTTGGTTTGCCTGCTCACTTATGTTCCAGTTTGTAGCCGATTATGTCACCAGTATGTCTTTTGTCAGAAGGCTGGGCGACTGCAGCATTTACATTTGCAAGAGAATGATCAATGAACTCTGAGTAGCATGCAACAGGTTTCCAGAACTCCCCATCATTGGTTCACCTTCAGGGGAGGCAGCCAGTCTACCTGTCTTCCCCATGAGTAGGAAGAAGTATGCATGCCCTGCAGCAAGGAGAAATTTCCTGCTGAGTCCCAGGCCTTTTTCCTTGCAGGCACAGCAGGATTCCTGTGTTAAGGTTACAGGCAGCACTTCAGCAGAAAGTAAAGCTCTCTCCTTCTAAGAATAGTAGTCTTTTTGCTCAGGGACTTTTCCTCTCATCCCTCATTCTTTCTGTTATTTACTGTCTATGTTGTATTCAAAAGGCCATGGTCTAAATCTCCACTGTGCTATTCCCATTGCCCAAATTCTCCCTACTGGTTACTTAACCTTTTGCAGTTCTCAGCTTTGTACTCTCTTTCATTCATCCTAGCATATGGTAGCACTACGAGTTAAGAAAACAAAATACAGCGCTCGGTTGAAAACACCACAACAGCAACTTTAAAACACAGTTAGTTCTAAAGTAGAGCAAAATTTGCTGATGATTTGATGGAGTGTTACTAAAAACCTGAAAATATGTAGCTAAGTAATGAATACAAAAAGCACTCTCATGAGATGTGTAGATGAATTTTAATGAACAAAACAAAGCAAACACCATGGTAGTGAAATTTTGTGTCCAATATCTGAACCAAAAGTGTGTTGGTAGGAAAAATGGAGAATTACTTACTAGATAATTCAGGACACCTCACTGATTATCTAAGTGTCTGTAAAACCCAAGTCATATGCATGCTGCAACTACATTAATATTATGCATCTTTTGTTTTAGGCTATTTTTTAAATTGTGTTTTCATAAGACTAATTGAGAGCAATCTGGACTCAATGCAATCAATCATTTTAAGCATTTTAATTTTGTATACTATTTTTCTTTGGTAATTTTTAACTTGATCTGTGCTTGATAAAATTCTCAGATTCTAAAAGTTAAATCATGTAATAAATAACTACAATGCACAGTTATTCCTACACATGAATTTCATGAGATTTACATGATTTTAGCCAATTGATCTCTTGTATAAAATTGGTTATATGAGAAACAACTCTTGTAGCAATAAGCACAGGTCTGAGCATGGCAGGCCTTAAAAGATAATACTAGCTCACCATATACTTGGTAAAAACCAAGTTCATTGTTAAGTAGTTAACCTTACTGTACAAGGCACGACACAGTTTATCAGTACCAAAAGGTAGCTGATTTCTCTGTGCATTAGTCTCCCTTAATGTCAAAGACAGGCTTCCTTAAGAGTTTCTGTTGGTCCATTCATTACACCACTGCAACTTTCAGTAAATTAGGAATGAATTTTATAGCGCAGGATATGTGCATGTTAAATCACATCTGTGTACTTCAACTTATGGGAAAAGGGGGTTCTGATTTATCTCCCATAGAAGGATTAGCAAAATTCAGCAGACTTGCACATGTTGCTTTCAAATGCAATTTTCTTTTTCTTAATAGCAGAGAAGTAAGTTAATGCCTTTGAATTTTAGAACTCTGGAAAATATTATAACTTTTTTTTAAAGCAGGAAAGTCTAGGAGTACCCAGTAAAAGATTTTGGAAAGGGTCTGATCAGCTGAAATTACATGCAACTGTGGTACTGTAGAAACCCAAGAAATGAGATTTTTATGCCTGCTGTGGGCTTCTCTTGGGCTGAAATTGGAAGCATTCTTTGACCAAATAAGCCCCAAAAGAAGAAATATGTACACAGTTCTGATAAAACAGCTTATTTTTAAGTCAGATTTATAAATCTGAATCTACAACTGAAAACAAGGCCATGCTGTAGGAATGAGGGAGAATATTTAATAAAAAGACAGAAATAAGTTTCTGAAAAGAAGAGATTGTTAAAGTTATGGTGAACATGTGCAAATTGCAAAATATCACCAAGTTTTCTCTGCTGCAAACTGATCTAAAGCAGCTTTCCTGTTTCCCCAGCAACCTTGAGCAATGCTAGCTTGTTTCTTTGGAAGTAAATTAAATGTGACTTTCAAGTAGTTCATTATTTCAGTAGCCACAATGCCTTTCGGAAGCAAGGACATCCGATAAATCATATTAGGATTTGCTGCACTTCTGAAGGGAGGCAGATAAAGGATTTTTGCAGAAATAGTTCCCAAATTTAGTGCATTCTTTAGAAATGACCAAAATTATATTTCTATTGATACAGGGGGAAAAAAAAAAAAAAAAGAATAAACTGTATTTCCCATGTGTAAAGAAAGCTAAGTATTGCTTGGTGCTGCACTGAAAGCCAGCAGGTCCTGCTTCACGTGCATACAGCTGGTGCAGGTGCGTATGGCCCTTAGGTACGGCTGTACTTGAGTTGTGTAGTTAAAAGCTCTACAAAAATGCTCAAACAGAATGCCCACACTCATCGCAGGTTGCGCAGTGTTTGGTCACTGGCATGCTGAGAAATACAGAGACTTTTCCATGACCCAGTCTGTACACATATCTCTATGTTGCACAAAAATGGTATAAGATTTCTGTACTAATTTGTGATTTGCTTCTGATGGCAGTGCTGGAAGAAAGGTGCGTGTGAAATGAGGTATACAGATGGAGCTACCACATGCAGTGCCTCTACAATAGGCGCTCTCCCAGTGACTTCCAAGTGCAAACTCCAAAGCCTTTCAATTTGATTACCACATATTTTTTCATTTGGGCTTGTTGAGATTGATAAATGTTACCATAAAAAAATAAATAATACTTCTTGAAATCACCTTGGTTTAAACTACAACACACACGAGAATCAGATTGAATCAAACTGCATCTTTTGAGGGTTATCAATGTGGAAAGATTTTCACATGCTAAAATATCTATCTCATTAGGGAAAAAAAGTTGAAATATCAAACTGCAGTAGCAGAGTAAAACTGTTTGCCCCGCAGACTGATCAGTTAGCTGCCAAGTTAGCTGGTCATCTATCAACTGCTGGGCTATGTGTTGCTTATTTATTAGTTCAGTGCAATAAATGAACCTGCACAAACATGATTTCTTCAGATTCACCTTTATGGTACCTGCTGCCAACAGACAAGTGTGTCTCCACTTAACATTTCATAATGAGGTTTGCCATTTCCCTCTTGAAAACCATTGAACTATGCTTAGTGTCTGTTAGAGCCATTTAGTAGGTGGGCTGAGAAGATACTGCCATGCTATCAGCTGATGCCTTACAAGCACACCCTGCTCAGTGATGCGCACATGTGTGATGCAGCTCTTTTCTGTGTTCACATTTCAGATCCAAGCTTTGAAACTGAGTCCAAAAATTAGAAGAAAGTCCTGGGAAAAGAAAATGCGACTGCCTCCCCTTCAGCTTCTCTGGGTAGATGGCAGTTCTTCAGGTGGCCAGGCACTGCTGACTTCTCCCAGAGAAAATGCCTCCAGCCCTTGCTATCTTGCTATATAGCTGGTTGATAATGCATGTCTCTGCTTTGTTTCAGTTGCATATATTTAGAGCAAAAGTACCAGGTGAAGATAAATCTCATTCTAACATGTGGTAACTAAAATAGCCATGTTATCAGGCGCACTTAACTAATAAAGCTCAGTCAAGAGAAGCCCAAGTGAAGCAGGACTTCTCTCCAAATTGCACTGTCAGTTAGGTGGCAGTGGATCTCCCTCCTCCCTTCTTCACTCAGAAGCTCCAAGGCTAGTGCTGTCCCTGAGTATGAATATTTTTTCATAGTGTTCTTATAAGTGATTGCTTGTGGCATCTTATAGTCTTATCTCAGCTTGTGCAGCCCCCTCATGAATATTCTGTACATATGGAAGAGTTTTCTATATCATTGCCCATTAACAAGGAGGATAATCACTCATTCAGTTATCAAGAAGTCAGTGAAGGCCTTTCCTTGAGCCCTCAGTGCAAAGAATCATGGGAGATCAGAGGAGGTTAAATGTGACTGACATTATGATCATTGCTTTTTTTTCCCTGTGTAATTACTGTATTATACTAAAGTTGATCTAAGATAAGGAAGAGGGGTTTTAAAGTCTTTTAGGGCTAAAAGACCATATTAGTAACTCTTTACCTTTTTTAGGCATGGGACAAAATGCATATTTCAAATGATACATATAAATGAGCATTCGTACAGCAAAACCACAGTAAGGTCATAAGTGTACATATAAATGACACATTATTACATAGCTCCTTTTAAGAAAAGTTAATCCAATACAAATGCAAAAGGGGAGAGGAACCTGTAATGATGCATCATTAGTAAAAACAGCAACACTGAATTTTAGGTTCAGGCTGAAAATTGGCTCTCTTAATCTCTGGAGAATGTCAACTTTTTAATAATGTGTTAATTTTTTTTTTTCAGTTATTTTTTTAACTGCCCCATCACAATTTAGTCATCCTTTGAAAAGCCAATGCAGTAAATACATTTGTATATATTAACAGAACTCTGCATTTACAAAACCAACTCACCCTGTGAAAATGGTGTGAATGTAGGACAAAATTGTCTTCTTTATTGCTGTTTATTGCTGTTCTGGATGTTACCAATGCTGCAGCAGAGCAAATGGAACTATCTGACTTAGGATTTTAACATGAAATTAAGTTTTCTCAGAATACCTTTGCTCATTCCCAAAACAGGATAATAGTATCTAGTAGCAGAAGCATCACCGCTATAGTTTTTCAGCAATAAACATGAGAAAAGACCATCCAAAAAGATGAGAAACACTATTTCTGGCACAAGGCAATCACCTATAGCCAAAGTGGTAAACATCTCTTGTTCTGCAACTTGAAGCTTTTAATTGCTGCCTCTAGGGTCTTTCTAAGTTACCCTACTTTTTATCTGCAGAAAAAGTTTCAGTCTTTTTGTGCCTGGCTTTGATTTTTTTTCTTTTTTCCTTGTAAATTACTATTTAGATATTAACATGGAAAAATTTACTTACTATTACCAATTTTCAGAACTAGCTTTAACTTGGAGGCTCCATGCATAGCTAATAAGACAAAAGGTAACGTTAACAACGCTATCAAGTAACCTTCATCTGCAGAAGTATTAGTGAAAGTCTTCTTTTCTAAAATAGGAAACATCAACTGTGTGCTATGAACTGCTGAAGTTTGAAGACTAGAAAAAAAAATATACTTGACACAATTCCTGGTTTTACCATAACTATGATAGTCACTTTCCCAACCAGTATTACTGTAATAACAAAAACTTCAGACATTCACCTGAACCTACAGGTCTCACAAGCACTCTGCCGTCATA
Source organism: Psilopsiagon aymara (assembly GCA_024733675.1). Lineage (NCBI taxonomy): Eukaryota > Metazoa > Chordata > Aves > Psittaciformes > Psittacidae > Psilopsiagon > Psilopsiagon aymara. Next base: position 1,272 of record JANRGW010062917.1, on the reverse strand, counting down.
TACATGAAGCACAGAAGCTAGATTCTTTTCCTATCAGATTGCATCTTTCCTGCATTTCTTCCTTGTTTCAATTCCATGTTCAGGATTAAACTACATCTCCCATCAAGCAATGCAGTCTCTTTCCTGGCTAAGAGAAGGGTGCAGGACAGCAGTCAGAGCAGCAATTTTTGTTCAATTCATCTTCCATTAGAGATTGGAAGTCATCTCGCAAACCCTTTGGGGTTTAGAAATATATTTTCCAAATTCATTTCTCATATTTGGGCAGCTACACAAGAACATCTATTAAGTTAGGTGGCCTGGTCCAAGAAACAAAATTATGTGTGTGGCTAATTAATTCTGCCTTAAGTGTTAATAATGATGACAGGCTGATATGTTTCATAGGAAGATGTGTGCAAGAAAGCATAATGTGGTAAAGGCCTTTGAAGTGTTAATAGTTGTTCAGTAGCTTTTCCTTGTGAAATATAGTTAGTCAAATACCTATTTGCCACACATTTAAAATTCGGCACAACTTTATACAGTCATTCAAAACTCCTGTTGCTAAGACTGTCCTGTTGCTAACACAGACATTTGGCCTGTTGGAAAAGTTTAGCTATCCTTGTTCTTGTAGCATTATACCTCATAATAACCTCTGAAAATCAACGAAATAAATTTTTGTGACTAATGTTCAGCCTAACAATTTATTGTGAATCCATTTAATTATTTCTGTTAGCCATTTCTGTATTATCAATCACCATACTCACAGAATCACAGAATAGTTCGGGTTGGAAAGGACCTTAAGATCATCCAGTTCCAACCCCCCTGCCATGGCCAGGAACACCTTCCACTAAACCATGCCACCCAAGGCTCTGCCCAACCGGACCTTGAACAAAACCAGTGATGGAGCATTCACTACTTCCCTGGTCAACCCATTCCAGTGCCTCACCACCCTTACAGTAAGAATTTCTTCTTCCTATCCAATCTAAACTTCCCCTGTTTAAGTTTGAGAACCCATTACCCCTTGTCCTATCACTACAGTCCCTCCCCAGCATCCTTATAGGCCCCCTTCAGATCCTGAAAGGCTGCTATGAGGTCTCCACGCAGCCTTCTCTTCTCCAGGCTGAGCAGCCCCAACTCTTTCATCCTATCTTCACACGGGAGGTGCTCCAGTCCCATGATCATCCTTGTGGCCTCCTCTGGACTTGTTCCAACAGTTCCGTGTCCTTTTTATGTTGAGGACACCAGAACTGCAAACAATACTCCAAGTGAGGTCTCACGAGAGCAGAGTAGAGGGGC
>JANRGW010061518.1:0-22403 GCA_024733675.1 Psilopsiagon aymara | reverse complement strand
GGTTGGGCGGGACACACACACACACACACACACACACACACACACACACACACACACACACACACACACACACGCACCTCGTCATGAGCTGAGGAAGCGATGTGAGAGCAAGGGGAAGGTAGTCTTCCTCCCCGCCGCGCGCCCAGCCATCCCCGGGCCACCGGCCCAGCCGCGGCTCTGGCTCCCCCGTGGCTGAGGAGGCTCTGCGCTGGGGAGGCAAACTCCGGTGAGCCTTGAAGTGCTGCCGTGGGCTTCTTTCCTCCTCTGCCGAGCCAGATCTGAAAGTACTTCAGCATACTTCAGGCACTGACTTGCCTGTCAGACACCAGTGAATAAATAGATTCACCCCCCAGTCTCTCTAGCAACCCCTGTAAATCCCCTAAGGAAAGGCACACCAGAAGTATAGCCCTGCCTGAGTATTAGACGTGGCGGAAGCTCAGGACGGAGAAGGTAATAAAACAATCTCTTGCCTGAGGACCGCTGATTTCACAGAGCTTCAAGCACGGCCACGCCGCAAGCCTGCCTGCCTGAACCGGGGAGTCCTCTCCCTCCTTTCCCAGCCTTTCCAGGATTTACAGGAGACAGCTGGTAATGGGAAAGACGGGAGCCGAACCTTCCAATTAGAGGAAGGGGTAAAATTTTATTTTAACGGATAATTTTTAAAGGATCTTTAAAGAAAACATGCTTGTGCTAAAAGGGGGCACAGCACGTGGCGCGAATTGCCCTTACAATCCTGGAGGCACGTCCCGCTGCTAGCGTTGTAGGGGAAGGAGCTTCCGTTCGTCGCGTAGTCAGCTGCGCGGCAATTAAGACTAATGTTTGCAGCCTGTACAGGCTGAGCGACCTTGAGCAGCGCAGCATAGCTGAGAAGTGGCACTGCTCCTAAGCATCAACACTTTCATCTCTCCCGCCTCCCCCCTTTCCCCTCACAAGAGCTTCAAAAAGAGGCTTTTTTTTGTAGATGATGTTAGGATCTGGGTAGCTTTCTAGGACGACCCGCTTTGGTACGATGTTTTTTCCGGCTTTCCCAGGTGCTTTCTTGATACGTTGCTGCTGGGGAGTGATTTCAAACGGGGGCAGGGAGTGGGACCGCTCGTCCCACCCCCGCGCCCCTCGCCCAAACCCGCGGCAGCCGGGTGGATTCCCCGCCTGAACCGGACTCCTTGTGCCAAACAGTGATGCAAACCAGCCCAGCATCTTGCACCTGCAGTTTTGTTTTTTCATCCAGTGAGCAGCCCAGCCAATTCCCTACTGGTAGGAATACAAGGATGAGGGGGGAAAGCTCTTGGGTTGAAGCAGTTCTCAGCTGATGACTTTGCTGAACTTGGGCACAGTAAGAGCGGCTCCAACGCTGCTGTAAGTTGTGAACAGCTTTTGTCGATTTCTACCTAGCCTCAGAGCATGGAAGTAATTTTTTTTGTTCCTTTTCCCCATAGCCAGCCCAGTCCCTTGCCAGTTGTGTGCAGTGAGCAGGCAGCTGTAGGTCTTGAGGTGTCGAGTGAGCTCTCTTCCACGTTATACTGCCCAGAAGGCTCGTATGAAGAGTGTCAGTTAAGGTAGCAAGGTGTCATAAAATCACTTGCCAAGGATTTTGGAAATGGTCTGGACGCCGTCTTTCCTGATACTGGATTTTGTCCATTATAACAAATATATGGTAATAAGAATAAAAAAGAATAATGATAATTTCCTTACTAATACTAGTAGTAAAATGTACTAGCTCTAATAATAATAGGTAATGATATTGAAAATATGTAATAAGGCTTTTATACATCTCAGATCAGGCATTAAATTTAAATTTCAAGTCTTAGTTACTGCACTGAATGTAAGGAATTCTGAATTATATATATAATATGTAAAATGAATATACATTTTGAAAGGTTATTTAATTAAAAAACTGAGCAAGCATCGTGCGTGCAACACCTGCTAATGAAGGTAGGTATGCTTCCCCTTGCTAGTCCATGCACGAATTCCCGATGAAACAGATCAGGACTGAAAAGAGAGACTACTCTTCCAGAGATTTTGAGCTGCTCTGATTTTCCTTTGATCTGCCTCTTCTGTCTCAGATGCATAGAAGAACTTTCCCCTGACTTTTTAATTCACAGGCCTGTGGGGCTTTTGTTTTAAAGGAGTAGTACTGAAAACACAGATTTAATAACACTATCTTAGTTGCGCTGTACTCTTGGGTTTAGTGCTGTGAAGCACTTTCTGTTACCTGAAGTATGTATGTTTGTCTATGCCTACATTTTGGACATACATGAAACTATGGCTTTGCAAGTATTACATATTTCATAGGGCTTTGCAATTTGAACGTGTGTATAAAATATGGTTAATTAACTTACTTGGCATTTAATATATTCAGAACTTGAGGAATTTGTATTTAATTACTGGAAAATGTCTCAGTTTGGTTTGCAAAGAAGGGTGGAAAGACATTTGTGTTTGCTGGACAGCCATTGACTTAGGATTTTCATTGACACTGGATAGGTTGTCACAGGTTTTGACCTTCACATCTGTCCAGTTGTTTGGCATACAATTCCTTTAACATATATTACAACCATTTATCTTATGTTGTTTAGTAGCCACAATCTGTGTACGGAATTAGTTTGTGGGAGATATGTAATCCTTGTAGTCTGTAAAATACTGATACTTTTCTGGAAGAAAGTTTTTTTTTTTAATGGAATATACGATAACAGTTAGATGATTAGCATGATGGAATAAAAAATACCATAGATAACATTTCTTACTACTTGAAGATGCTGGTTCAGTGAGAAACAATCCCAAGATGCTATTTTTAATAGTGTGTTCAAGTATCTTGAAATTATCACTTTTAATATGCAAAATAATTTAAACACTGTACACTATTTCTGTTTTATACTGTAAACATTAGTTGAATTACTTTATTCAGTTCATGAGAGAGTATTTATAGTCTGTTTATGGTTTTATGTTTCCTGGTGATATAAACCTACTTAACTCCACAAGAAGTTGGTCACAGATGAGGTTTCGTGATAATAGTCTTCCAATGTAATTTATGTAGTTTATGAATTATTTGATAAAGAAATTCAAACAATGAAACCGCAAGAGTTTACACAAGAGATAGAGTCAGTAATTTTGTGGTCTTCAACATTAAAATTGCTTCCTATTTAAATTAATGGGAGAACTAATGCCCAGAGGAGTTCTGCAATATTTTCATTTATTTTCCTTTTAAAAAAAGGATCCAGGAAACTCATGTGCTTGGTGTGGTGTGGGAGGACTTTGATGAGACTAAGTAGGTGGTTATATTTCTGTTTTAAGTTAGTCATTCCGTAATGAAAAGTATAGTACTCTGTTACGCTTAACATATTCTTATGAAAGTCTGCTTCATCTATTTATGTCTCTGCTTGGAACACTGGACATCTTAGTTTGGATACTAATGGATTTGTCTTTTTAATGGAAAACCTGCTGTCTCCTGCCCTTCTCTTTCTATCTACCTCCAAGAAACAGTCATGGTTTACTAGAGTCCTATCAGCAATACTCAATAAAGACAATGAATCTTTGCACTCCCAGTCAGAGAATTCAGCCTTTAAACCATTCTTCATGAAAGGTCAAGCTGAAACAGCTTTAGAGTAATATACATGCAAATTCCTTTTCTCCATGTTCCTCTTGTGGGATCTCCTTTCCATCTCCCAGTACATATAAAGACTATACATAGTTCAGGATGCTGGAGAGAATTCTATACATAAGATATAGTTGTTCAGCAGGCATAGAAAGAAGGTCAAGTCAATGGCAGTGCTCTCGCTGTACACTTTAGAAATCATTCTTGTACTATCACTACCAAGAAACAGTACTAACCTGTGGCTGAGCTTTTTGACATTGTACATTACAGCTTTGCTAAGCTCCACACTCTTTAAATGGAAAATACATCAAAATCTGAAGGCTTGGTTAAAGGGAAAAAAGCACTTTATCTTCCTGTTCTCCCTGACTTTTGGGATAAATATTGCTCTGTTTTCCTCTGCCACTATATTCTGCACTTTGAAAAAAATAGATGTTAGAGATTTACATATTTTTCTGAAATGGAAGAGGTTACTATGTGATGCTGTAAGCTGGGTTGTTTCTATAGGTCTGAATGTCTGACTAGGAGACAGTGTATAACACATGCAAGAAAGAACCTTTCAGAGTCTAATGTGAAGATATATTAAGGTGTCCCAGTCATGCTTTTTTACTATGTCCCATAAGTATTTGGAGGTTAATTTTGCCTTCACAGATTCCTGCTTTTCCCATGAACAAGTTTCTTTGTAAAGTATTATCGTGGAAATGTCTCAAGAGACTTTTCTTGTGAAATTTTTTCACCTCATGTTATTTTATATAAACTTCATTTTGGCCAGCATAGTTGTTTCTATGTCCTCTAAGGAGCTAGCATTCCAAAGGACAAAAATAAGGAATTAATTAAAAAGAAAGTGCACTAAGATAAAAAGAGACTCTTTTCTCACTTTGACATGGAAGTTCCAGGGTCTCTCCATAAGACACTCTCATTTCCTTCAAAAGAAACCTGGATAACATGGCTTAGAAGTTGTACCATTCTTTATTTTGAACTACTCTGTACATTTAAAGAGCTTACAGAAACCTACTTAATTCGGTTGCAGCCATACATAATAATGTCATTTATAAACCCAGAATTACATCAGTTCAAGAATGAAGATAGACATTTATCTACTAAACCATCAGCTCCTTTGCTAATTCTAAAATATTACATGTTAACTCCTTGTTCCACAGCAACCCCCTTCTTTGTGAAGAAAGATGTTGTGAGGTTGCTATCCTTGATGACTGGATTTCATTGCTTGTTGCAGGAAAGAATAACTGTTGATGAAGGCACAGTAGTGAGAGATGCAAAATGTGAGGCTTTATTCTGGGTTAGCAGTATTACAGCAGCTAATCACGCTAAGCCAGATTTACAGAGGTATTGAGTAAGTAAAAGCAAGCTTGTGGTGTTCAACAGCTTTTATTAAAGGAAGTGTTCTGTCCATACCTCTCTTCTTATATATCTAGGTAACACGTTAAGTAGGATTCTGTGATTTAACCCCAGTGTATTTGCACTGCTTGAAGAGTACTATAAAAGTAGTACCTTTCTGCAATTCTAAATTAGCAATACTTTGTTAAATCAGTGCAGTTATATCAGCAGAAGTACATCAGTGATATGTCTAAAATCAGTGCCACAAGCAGTAGAACACCTCAGGCATAAAAATCTGGCCGTTAGCCATATTTTTCTGTTTTATCAGTCCTCTTCAGCTCATCTGTGCAGCATGGTCTGGAATTTATAGGTTCCACTTTCCTGCTCCTACAAGTCTTGAACAGACAAATTATGTTAGCAAATGGAGGCTGCTACTACTGAAAAACTCACTTCCTTTCCAGGTTGCAAATATGTGCATTTAGTAGAAACACATAAACAAAAAAACAATTAATTTGAATTTGTGCTTTCTAAATACATTCCTTCCAGTCCAGATTGGACTGTGATCAGGGTGGAAAATCCAGATTATTGAACTATTTTTGCTTTTTTTGCTCTTTAGGATTGTTGTTGATGATACTTGTACTTCTCTGTTACGTAGGTCTTCTGCTCAGAATAGTTCATAAGGTATTTTGAGTTGGATTCAAGCAAGGAGAAAAACTTGCTAACTTCATATTTAACAGAAGCAATGCAATTGACCTGGTTCAGCAGCTACATGGCACAACAGCTTTTTAAAATCAGTATAGGTTTTAATTAACATAGAATGGTTTGGGTTGGAAGGGACCTTGAATATCATGCAGTTCCAACCTCTTTGCCATGAGCAGTGACACCTTCCACTTGACCAGGTTGCTCAATGCCCCATCCAATGTGGCCTTGAACACTTCCTGGGATCAGGCATTTACGACTCCTATGGGCAACCAGCTGTGTCTCAACACTCTCACAGTGAAGAATTTTTTCTTAATACCTAATTTAAATCTCCCCTCTTCCAATTTAAATCATTCCTCCTTGTCCTATCTCTGCATGTCCTTTTAAAAATACCCTCTCTAGCTTTCTTACAGGCCCCTTTTAGCTACTGGAAGGCTGCTATAAGGTCTCTCCTGAGACTTCTCCAGGCTGAACAAGCCCAACTTTCAGCCTGTCTTCGTAGAAGAGGTGCTCCAGCCCTCTGACTGTATTCATGCTCCTCCTCTGCACTCAATCCAACAGATCCTCATCCTTATGTTGGGGGCCCTAGAGCTGAATGCAATAGTGCAGGAGGGGTCTCACAAGAACAGAGGGGCAGAATTGACTTCTTCAACCTGTTGCCCATGCTCCTTTTCATGCAGCCCAGGATTTGGTTTGCTTTCTGAGCTGTGAGCACACATCACTGCACATTGAGGAAAACCTTTATGGAAAGTCAATTTACTTAAAATAGCAAAACTATCTGATTGGTACATTGATAATTGCTATATTGTGGTGTGTTGGTGTAGTTGAGAAAAGACGCCATTAACCACTGAAATTACAGTATTCTTTCCAAGTGAAGTTATTCAGTAATACTAATTTATATTATTTCTAGTTAAAGCTAGTTCACACACCCAAAGCGGTCTGTGAAGCTCTACTCTTTTAACTAGTTGAAGACAAGTAAACAAACAGTGTTAATGGAAGGTTTCACATCTGCTCAACTTAGGGTTACATTTAATAAATTGCCAATATACATAAAACTGTCAAAACTAAAAGAAAAATTAAAAAAGTAAATTCCTTTGCTGCTTTATAAACTAGCATGTTTCTGCACATAGATAAACAGAGATGACAAAAGTTGAAGGGCAGTCTAAAATTTCAGGGGTTGGCTGTAATAAAGGAGAAGACCACCAGCTGAATTAAGCCTTAGAATCTGGGTTTTACCTCAAATTCAATTTGCAACCTTACAATGGAAAGGATGTCAAATCTGAACTTGGAAAGGTGCCTAGCCATCACACATCCAGCCTGCATGCTGTGTGCTGGGAGGGAGTCAGGGCTGGGTAGCCCCCTCTCTACTCTCTGGTTTTCCTGATTGCACTTGTGGCTTGGGTATAAATATGGTTTGGCTGTAAGCAGCTTTGAAAATAGTCAAGCTGATAACAGGCTCATTATGAGAGCTCCAAGTCCTGTATTTTCCAGGAACATTAATTACTCCCTTTAGGAGCTGCTACAAGGAAGGTGCCTGCAGTGCAACAGAGGCTCAGTCCTGGAATACAGTCTGCAAAGACCCCCCACTTCACCTACCAGGCACTGAGTGTCTGCAAATGCCTCAGTTTTCTCTAGTAGTGCAGCTTAGGCACATCCCACTAATGGCTGACTCATCTGTTTGAGTATTTCCAATCTGGACTGGGAGGATTATTTTAGTATTTAACCTGCTTAGGTGCATTGATATTCATCTACCAGGTATGTTAAATTTTCCTCAGGTCTGTGACCGAATGAGAGCTTTCAAATGATGAATTCTTTGTAAGCATGAGTTCAGCACACAGTAGTAGTCCCAGTGGCTTTTGCTTGAAAAGTGGCCAAGTGAGGTAAAAATGCCACAGTCTTCCTTTTTAATGGTACTTAATTTACATTACATATACTTTTAACAATAACTGGTGAATTTAGCACAACTTGGAGGGGTTGTTTTTATTTTGAAGAAAAGATTGAGCCAATTTACTGTACTCAGGGACACTGCTTGGTCATCATGGTCCAGTAGAACATTTAAGAATGTGAATCTCAGTCTGGTAAAGAAACTCCTGCCACAGTTGTAAGGCTTCAGGAGATATGTAAGATTTCAATACTCATTTTTGTGTGTGTGTGTTTATTTGTCTTGGCTAATTTCGGGAGTCTCCCTGCTGAGCAGGCTGGCTGTTGTAAATCCCAATCACTGGTTAATGTATGTGTGAAGAAGGAAATCGAATGATCTGTGCCCAATAAACAGAAGAGAGCATTTCAGAATGCATTAAGAAGAGACTGGATTTTTTTCCAAGAAGAATACTTAGCCTTAAAGCTGAAACTCATGGCATCATTTATTACTTCTGATAATTTGAAAATTAGTTGTAAGTACAAACTAGGACCTACTTACTAGAAAAATACACTCCTCCGAAATAACACAAAATTGTAATCCGCTCTGAAGTTTAGAAGAGTTCAGCCAAAAAAGAAAAAGATGAAAACTGGGACTAAGTTCCATCTGTGCTTTGTTTTGTTTGAGTCATCACCAACAGATGGCAAATACTCTGTAGAAATCACTCAGCTGAGTTACTTCAGTTTGTGGGATACGTAAGGTGTCTGCCCTTAATTCTAACCTGATACTCTTTGTCAGGATCTCAGTTTCTTCTGGAGGTTCAGGTAGGTACCAGCATTAAGGTTTATGCATAATTATGCCTTCAGATGCAGTACCTGTTGTGTAAATATTGGTAATAATTATTTTCCCTTTTATTTGTTTTGAAACAATAGGTTTCAGTCCTAACACAAGACTGCCTAGCTGTGTCAAGTTTTATAGGCAGTTGCAAAAATAGCTAGCAACAAGCTGGTGTTGACTGTCACTTCCTGTAGAACTCAAGTTGACATCTTCTATTTCAGGTATATTTCAGTTTAGAAATATTCTACATGCCATTTCTCAATGACTTCTGCAGTTGAGCAAACATGATATGAATGCAAAACTGCCTCTTGTGCAGACTCATGTTCTCAATTAATCTTCTTGCAGAGAAAATTATCATTCCATTTCATCAGTTTTATTAGATATTCCTGAAAAAGTTGGCAGAAGAGTACCATTTTTCAGAGACTTAACAACAGGTTAGTTAGTGTGTGCTGTTTCCCCAGTACTGGCACTGACATTCTCATTTTGTTAAGTATATCTTATTTTCAGGGGAACAAGTTACTGTTTTTAGAATTGAACTCATAACTTCCTTCATTTCTCCCCTAACTCATCATGAATTGCAAGTGAGTATGTGATTGGAAAATGATCTATATGCCTAGAAGAGACCTCTACCTAGGTAAGCTTCCTATTTTGTTCCGTATTAATTTAGATGAGATAGATAATATTCACTGTTCATGTAAATATGTCATCTACCAAGTCTACCGAGACCATTTGCACTATTGCCTAATGATATAGCTGTGTGAGTAGTGTCTCTGTGTCTCATGATAAAGTTTCCATCATACTGCTGACAGGCATAAAACAGAAGGCATCCTTTGCCAAGGTGCTGTCTGTTCTATTGAACTTGGACTTTTGTGAGCTTTGATCAATGAATGAATGTATCTAGTAGGCAGCAAACTGCAGCATGATGAGCACCTAGGAGAGCCTAGCACCTGATATGTCAAGAATTATAGATTATAGAAAGTAAAATTCATTTCAGTTTTGGGCATATGCTGCTGCATCAGACTACAATGCTATTATTTTGTAACAGACATACAGAGCTTGCCGACGCAGTTTTAGAATAGCCTAGTGGAATGTAAAGATTTCAAGTAGAGAGGGAAGGCTGAGCGGTGCAATAACAAATGACAGCACAGTTATCATATCCTGAGCTGGTGGCAAACTGAACGAGAATGACTGTATGGCTATCTGCACTATTGTTCATGATGATGCCCAACTGACAGACCATTATTATTCACATATTTAGTACTATGTTTTGAAATATTTAAAAAATAGAATAATGGAATGTTACTGTGCTAATATAATACAGTAGACAATGTGTGTAGCATGTGCAACTTTTTTAACGCATGCAAAAAAAAAATGGTTAAAATTTATTTCTCTTGGTGCTAGAAAATTCAAGTGACTATTCAGAAAATCTGTAGGAAGCACTTGTCTGTGGACATGGCCTTGCATGTGTGCTGACAGAAGCAGAAAATTCTGAGAACCCATGAAAGCAGCTGATGTTGCTATTGTCAGTCTGAGTTGGATGGTCTTAAGACACAAACTGTCATTCTGTCCCAATGGAATGTTACCATTGAATTGGCATGCAATATGTTTTATAGTTTTCGTATCTAAAAATAAGCTCAAAACTTGGGCTCCTAGGCAGTGAAAATTTCCCCTAAATCTATACATGGGATCCATTTCACTTAGCTTTCAGTGGCTATTATTCTAGAGAAAACCTGTCCTTTTCTGTTGAACAGGTGCACTTTTTTGTTTCTTAAATTGCCAAACAACTTTTTGCTCCCTCACCCTTTAATAAAGAGCTAACAGTACTAGCAGACAAGCAGTTACAGGTAGCAATATTATTTCTGTCTGTGGAGAATATAGTTTAAGTTTGCTCTTAAAGTTAATAAAACAAATAGGCTCATATTCGTCTTTAAAACAAAAGTATATTTAAATTGTAGTTTCTGTGACTATCATCACATCTTTGTCTATGTGCATGAGAAAACTGTTTTACATCTTAAAATGTGGATTTAAAAATAATTTATCACAATGACAAAAAATTTTATAGCATTGATATGTAAATGTTTCCTGCATATTCACATGACTCTCTCCCAGATAAAACCAGTAACATAAAGAGGAAGTGAGCAGGAGAGGAGGACAAGATGCAAGTCTATGGGAAGAAGCCAGTAGCAGAATGTGAGCCAAATGAAGGTGCTTTCCAATTCTGTGTTTTTCTCACATCCTTATCTGACCTGCTACCAGATTGCATGGATTGAGTGCGCTTAACCTTTCTAACAATGATAAAGTGACATAACTTTTAATTTTAGGGGACATGAACACTTTTAAACCAAGATCCAAAGTAAAATGTAGCTGAATCAGCAGTAGTGTGAGATAGTAAGCTCTGTTGGAGGTCTGGCGGTAGGCAGCTGGTAGCTGAAGCATCCAAAATTGGATCACTACACACAAAACAGAAGTTTGCAACCACAGTGTTAAGAGCTCTTTCTGCATATACTTTTCAGAGTGTATGTATGCCGTGAGTTGCCTATTGACTATTCACATTATTCCAGAATTTTGCCCAAGAATCATGGTATAAGGACAGATGGTTGGTACATATTTTACAGAAATTGCCTGCTTGCTGCAGAAGGTTATGATGATGGTTTAGTTTCTTGCTTCTTTTATACTTATCCTTAGATGACTGGTTTAAATAAAGAGGTCTAAAATTGCACTAGTGTTTTTTACCTTCTGATTTTGTAAACTGAAAATAATATAATGAAAAATTTGAAAGTTTCACTATAAAAAGAGTGGGAAGCTACATACTATTTCCACTTCAGAGAAAAGCCCAGTTTCCCCTACCTTGCAATGATTTTGGTGTTCACTCATGTATTTTTACCCCAGTAACATAGAAAAAATTGTTCTTTGGAAAGAATTTATCTGAAACAGATTTAAATGTAACCTTAGGGTTCAAAACATGAAACAAGAAAACAGAGCTAAACTTTTTAAACAATCGATTTTATTCTGTACACAGCAATTACTTCTGCTGTCAGCAGGAATAAAGTTTACTGCTTTTGGAAACTAGTAAAAAGTCAAATATGTTCCTGTAAAATGCCTTGTCAACTGCAAGTAAACGAGACCACACATTTCAAGAACCAGGCATATCTTTATTTTAGTATCAATAAGATTTGTGTCCTAAGCATCTGCTCAGAAATAGTTATAAAAATGTGATCTGAAAGAAGAGAAGGAAATGCTGTACTCCTATGCAGCAAAGAAATCCTGCTTATTTGGCTTTCTGAACTTCTTCAGCCAGAATGCCCAGGAATCAGCTATTCATCTCACAGAGAGCTGGGACATGCCTATACCTGAAAGTTGAACTGGGATTAATTTGAATATCTTTGTGATTGTTATTACTCTGCAATAAAACTAATCCTTCCATCAGTACAAGTTGTATCACAACTAAGTCTAATGACAGACACAATCCCTATTTTTGTTGAGAAATTACCTTCTGTGAACCTTTCAGGAGAAGAGGAGGAGGAAGAAGGAATTGACCTGTCTGCTCAGTTTATTCTTTTTTAATATAGACCCAATTAGAATTACTTCTTCTTTTTTTTTTTTTTTTTCCTTAAAACCAAACCAAAACACAACAACAACCCAGACTTTAAAAACCCCATACCTTTTAAGGGAGAGGTAAAATTGTATTGCATCCCTTATGTACAATCTGTGTCAGGATCAGTCGACGGGTAGTTTGCTTTTATTGGTACTGTTTTCTGAGAAAACCAAGAAAACAAAAACCTCATAGATCTAAATTTTCACAGGTCAGGTATAAGAATGAGATGGCAATGTTTTTACTGGGATAAATCAGGTATTACTAACAGATTTTCAGTACCAAAGGTTAATATCACCGTCAGTAGCTCCTGAAAGAGTCCTGACTTCCTAAAGGCAATATAATTTTAAACACTGAGACAAGCCAATCAGTATACACCCAAAAAGATACATTGAGGGATGTGTCTTGCATACCTTAGAGCCTTGTTTTTCTTTCTAATCTGTGAGATATTGAATTCTTTTGTTCACTTACTCATGAACATAGGCACATGTGTATTTCTTTGTAGTGCATGTGTTAGCTTGTTGCTCTTCGCTGTGTAGAGAGAGCTTCTAGGGGAAGGACAAGGCACAGAGAAATAGCTTTTCAGTCAAAATTCTGCCCTTCCTGTCCTAGTTTTAAAACACCTCTTTCACCAGGCTATTTGTTCAGTGACGGGGGAATGTCGATGAGTTGAAAACGTAAATGTCAGTTCAGCCAATGTACATTGACTATGGCCTAGGTAAGAAGGTTAGAAACTGGGCTCATTTTCCCAGTTTTATATTTTGCAGTATCAGTGCTCACAGCCTATAACATTTGAAGTGGCTAAGGGCACAGTGGAAAGGATGCCAGTAAAGCCACCTCAATACTCTTGGGCACACTGTCCTGGATCATGACTAAATCAGTGTGTCTGACCAAGTGCCAACAATTTTGGCAAGGCTGTGTGAAGGAATAAATCTATGGAACTTAAACCTTTTTTAAAAAATTTTAATTAAAATGCCGATTTGACTTCCAAATGTTTATTTATTTGCTTTTCATTTAGCCCAGTGTTGGCGATGAAGGTAGTAACCCGCTTTCACTTGACACTCTCTGTTACATTTTCTGTTTTGGGTATGCTGAGATCATGTTGGTAAATATCCACATAGATTGGTAGAGAAGATTTTTCTGTTCAAGGTCATAAGGCAAATGAAGAAAAGTTTTATTTCCTAGACACCTCTTTTGACTGTCAGCCTCAGAAAGAAAATAGCTCTGAACCTTTTAAGTTATGTAGAAGAATAAGATTTATGGAAGATAATATAGTTACCCATTGATTCCTGGAAAGCACTACAGCAAATCTGATTTTAGTTTTGATTTAGAATGTAATGAATTTAGGGAAGTTGTAGTTTTATCAAGGGTGTTGGTCTTGAAACTTTTCTGAACAGTCATCTTGAAAGACTATCTCTATCTAGGCCAAATAATTCATATTGCTGCAAAATATCAGCAAAGAAAAACAGTTTATGCCAAAATACCATAATCATAGAATAGTTTGAGTTGGAAGGGACTTCTAAAGGTCATTTAGTTCCACCCTCTCTGCCATGGGCACGGATACCTTCCACTAGACCACATTGTTCAAATCCCCGTTGTCCTGATTTTGTCTCGGATAATTTTCTTTCTTGTAGCTGGTGCAGTGCTGTGTTTTGGCTTTAGTCTGGCAACAATGCTGGCAAACACTGTTGTTTTGGTTGTTGCTGAGTAGCACTTACCCTGAAAATGGACTTTTCAGTCTCTCATGCTCGGCCTGAAGGAGGGGCACAAAAAGCCAGGAGGAAGAAGAGACAGGACACCTGACCCAAACTAGTGAAAGAAGTATTCCATACCACAGCATGTCATGGCCAGTATGTAAACTGGGGGGAGTCACCTGGAAGGCCTAGATCGCTGCTTGGATCAGGATGGGTATTGGTCAGCAGGTGATGAGCAATTATATTGTGTATAGTTGTTGTTTGGTTGGTTGATTTCTCTCTCTTTTTTTATTTCTATTATTATTATTATTATTATTATTATTTATTACTAGTAACAGTAGTAGTAATAAACAACAAAAATAATATTAGTATTATATCATACCTTATTTTAATTATTAAAGTGTTCTTATCTCAACCCACAGGTTTTTTTACCTTTTTTCCAGTTCTCCTCCGGATCCCACTGTGGTGGGGGGGAGTGAGAGAGCAGCTGAGTGGTACCTAGCTGCTGGCTGGCCTTAAAGCACAATACTCATCCAACCTGACCTTGCCTGTTTCCAGGGATGTGGCACCTATCAAATCTCTGGGCAGCCTGTTACAGTGTTTCACCATCCTCATTGTAGAACGTTTCTTCCTTACATCTAGTCTAAATCTACCGTCTTTCAGATTAAACCCATTAGCCCTAATCCCATTTCAACAGGTGCTGCTGAAATATTTGTTCCCATCTTTTGTATAAGCCTCTTTTAAGTACTGAAAGGATGCAGTAAGGCCTCTCCTGGGCCTTGTCGTCTCAGGCTGAACAAGCCCAACTCTCTCAGCTTGCCTTCATAGGAGAGGTGCTCTAGCCCCCAATCATCTTTGTAGCCTCCTCTGGACCTGCTTCAAGAGATCGCCATCCCTCTTACTCTGGAGGCCTCAGAGCTGAATCACCTCCATCAACCTGCTGGCCATGCTTCTTTTGATGAAGCCCAGATACAGTTGAAACTTAAGGTCTGTGAGCACATGCTGCTGGCTTATATTCACATGGTATCAGTTCTTGGTCTTCCTCTAGTTCTTACATCTGTGGGATATATGTAGGCCCACTTGTAGCTCTCCATGAAGAAGCAGCATAGAAGAAGCAGCCCCAACCAAAGTGACCACCAGGTGGGCCATGCCTCTGCTGTGAATGAGATTATGGTAATGAGATAAGCCTCTAAGTTGGTGGATGCCAGGCCTGTTTTCTGCCCAAGTTCTTCTATTTCTGAAGCTTCTTTGGCATAAAAATTGAAATTGAACTTAGTACATTGCATCACATATTTAGGAAGTTTAGTTGCTTTTGGGACAGGCTTTTGTTTCTGATCTTCTCTAAAAAAAGCAAGCTCTGTGTGAGGCATCTGCTTTATCTACACAATTAGAAGGGAAGATCATTTCTGTTTTACAAATACATAAGCAGAAAAATATTTCCTTTCAATAGCATACAGATGATACGGGTAAAGAGAACTGAGCATAATCAGGATATTACAAGATCCTTGATTTTGTTTAGTTTTATTGGCCATTTCTTGTGGTACCTCTTCTGAATTAGCTTAGTGGCCTTTCAGTAGTTTTCTGAACAACATTCTTAAGAAAAAGGGGTTTGATGGCCAATTTGCTAATGCAGTGTACTATATTAACTGAACCAAAGTTCTTTGAATTCTGCTCTCCTGAAAGTATAATTCCTCAACAATTTTCTAAGTAGTAAATGTATTAAACAGTGCATATATGTGCATATAAAGCCATATGGAAATGCAGATTTATGGATCTGTAAAATTTTCCATTTTTTCTTATTTTTATTTTTTAAACTTCTTTTTGACAACAATGCTTTAAAAGGTATGTTACTGTAGAACTAGACTTGGTTTGCATCTGATTTTATAACAGATTTTTTTCCTTAGGTTTTGAGATTGACATTAATTTTCAAGACTTGAAATACGAGCCCTTTGTGATGACATGATTGCAAAAGAAGAAGTATTCTCAGGAGATGAGAAAAGTTTTCCTATGTCATGATCAGTGAGATAGGTACCAGATTTGTGCTCATTGACCTTGTTGCTGTCTAGGGCCTTTCTTCTCTGCACATCCTAATTAATGGCAGCAGAAGTTCAATCAACACGTAGTACCAAGGCGGCATGTGGGTCTAATTACTGCAACAGTGTGCATCATGTGTGATAATGGGCATTTTGTAGCCAAGAGCTTAACAACAAAGACAATAGGCATAAAAACTGAAAGGTCTCAACAATAACAGGTGAGGACACCTTAGTTTTCAGTAATTGCCATAACAATTAATCACTGTGAGGAACTTTTGATTCAATCTTTCCTCAGTGTTTTCTGAAGAGGTAGAGGGCTTGGTTTCTTATGCATCTTTTGCTTGTTAGCAGTGCCACAGAAAGACTGACCCATGCTCCAGGAAGGTTTTGGAGGGCAATTCTGGTTCTGCTGCAATCTCCCCTGGGGATACAGCACCAGTGTCTTTTCAACAGGCTCTGATTCAAATACCCTTCCTTTCTAGGTTGTAAAAGCAGCTTTGCTGGGAAGACAGTGAGGTCTCAGGGCATATTATTCTCCCTTAATGATAGCTGCAAAGGAAAGCAGTCTGTCTTTCTGCCTTTCTCTGTCTTGGGTTCCTTGAAGTGTCTTCCCTATCTGCTTGGAGGTAGCTGAGTCTTCCTTAACAAGGTGGTGGGCAATTGGCATATATGGAGGATATATTCTCCTTGCTGCTGTCTTCATCTCAGAAGATTAAGCTTCAGCTCAGCTTCAACTCAGAAAATCAAGGACAGACATATATTTTTCAGCTTATCATTAGTTATAGTGGGTAGAAGAAAATGTAGGTTACACATAGAGGGCAGTATTGCAGCTTTTGCAGCCATGTCATTAAAAATACTCTCTTTCTTGCATGGAGCCATTTGCAGCCTGTTATACACTGATCAGTGATTTTAAGTTGCCTTTTTCTCTTAGTTTCTAGGAAGGAAAACAAGTGCTATGCTTCAGCAAGTGAATCCACCCATGATTGTGGTGTCCATACAGGCAGCATGTGATAATTATGCCAACAATAACTGTTTAGGAGTGCTCTGCATGCAGATGCCACATAGGACGTTGAAAATGTATCACACAGTTGTAGGAAACACAATGGGAATCTTTCTGCAAGTGAAATAATTGTATTTTAGCCACGTTGGAACCAAACAATCTAGCTAGTTCTAATACTTATTCACATGTAAAAAGATCATTTATGCATTGTAATGCACCCTTGTCCAAATAATTGTTCTGGAATATTGTATGAAAGTTTTGAACAGCTCTATAATAGCCATAGTGCTGGATGACAGCAGTATCATTAATAGTCTGCATAAGTATTTCTAACCGTATGCAAATTCATCTTTTATTCCATTGTAATTTGTCACAGTTTTCACCTTCTATGTATTTCAAGAGAAATTGACTGTACTTGAAATGCTTCCCAGGTCCAGTCAGCTCCACTGAAAGGTTAGATGGTCTCATGTTGATATATGTTGGAAGTAACACCATGTGCTATTCAGGGTCTCTTTATCTGCTGATGAGCAGTGCTGGCTAAGACAACCAGAGGCATCTCTTAAAGATGCCTAATATGCCCATTTGAAATACTTTTGATATAGTACTTCAGCAGAGGTTCTTAAAACTGTTTAATATATGAATCCTCTCATGAACAGTAGCCGTTTCACTTCTCTAGGAATGGAATTAGATGAAAATATCCCTGCATACTTGTCCTGTCTTTGTATGGCATCCCCAGGCATCCTCTGTGATGACCCATTATTTGCCGGATCTGCCGTGACTGTTTTTGTTGTCCTAAATGACTGAACAACATTGCTGCTCATGCCTGCACTAACTAAAGTATCTTGAAACAGGAGCATCTTGAAAAATATTCCCCAGTGAAAGTCTGAATGAAGTTGGCCTGTTTAATTTACCGAACAAACAAAAAAAGAGAGACTTGATAGAATGCAGAGTAACTTTGGCGTATTAAAGGACTTCATTGTAGTGGAGAAGGGCATAATAATATGCTCGCTGGGCATGAATGGAAACATATCCCAAACATATACATGAATTTGATAAAGGAGCATGATTAGCTGCTGGAGTAAGCTTACCAAGAAAGAGATGAATTGTCTGTCCCTTGACATTTACAGGTTGAGACTGAATGGCTTTAAGATAATATGCCTAAGGCAGTCATAAATTATGCTTTAGTCCAATTTATGTTACCAGCTTAATATGAGCAAATAAGGTAAATGGGTGAAATAGACCTGTGACATTGAGAATAATTTAATTGGTTCTTAAGACATTAAATATCTGGAAAAATGGAGTGATCTCAAAGTCTCTGACTAAAACATTGGCAAAATGAACCAATGTTTGCAAGTGCCATAAACACTTTTTCAAATGGGCTGTAGATTTTTTAGTACATACATACCGAGTAATTCATTTTTCCTCTTTTTATTTTGGTCAAGGTATTTTGGGAAAGATAAATTGCATTTCTGAAGGTAGTGTGGCCATCCCAAAATCAGCTGAATATATGTGCTATAGCACCTTTCACAGGTGGATGTATATAGTATGCAAATGGCAACTATGGTTTGAATATGATTGCATTTGTTGTGAAGCTCAATTTCTTGCTTTTTTCAGAAGAATTCAGTTGCACAAAGATTTACAAAATAGATTTGTACATCATTCCTTTGTCAAAAAGGCATAGCATCTTTCCTTTGGAAAATGTCTTTCTAGACTCTAATAAAAAGTATTTTCAACCGGTAACAGTATTCTAGGCAGAAATCCAGAGCACTGTATTTGCTGCTTGAAAATGTAATTTAGGAGTTGTATTATATTCCCTAATTAAAAATATCATGCACAGTAGTGATTTTATTATTCATTTATTATCTGGACCATTGAACTAATCTGCAGAAAAGCACCATTTTCAGGGGCACATGTGAAAAGATTCCCTTTCTGTTTCTGCAACCAAATCATTTGCTTTCCACTAAAGGGGACAATATTTTTTTGTTTGTTTGAAAAATAAGGACTTGCTGTACCTTGCTCTACAGTTATTGTTAGATTTCAGCTAAATGCAGGTTATATTTCTTGTCTGAAGGAATATACAGGATTACTTTTAAGATGTTTTGCTACATGGGTAATACTTACTAAAGGTAAATAAATAGGAGGTTGAGAAACAAAATATATACTATGTATAAAATCTTAGGCTTTTTAACTGTAAGACTAAAGCTAATTTTCAATCATTTGAAATAAATTGGAGTGCATAAAAATCAGAGCAATTTTTTCTACAGTCATTTCCTTTTGCACCAAGCCTACAAGTATAAACTTTTGGTTCACATGTATTACAAGTTTTGTCTGTGTCAACGACGAGCTGAGTCAAATTGTTACAGATTCAGGCTGTAGAGATTTGGCTCTGAAGCTCACACTGTTGCAGTAGACAAAGGTGGGGTTATCAGGTCCCCAGTTCAATTTCTGTAGATGGCCTGAAGGCCTAAATTGGCATATTCTTCTACATAGCAGAATATACTTATGAATAGTGTAATGTAGTGTAGTATAGTATAGAATACATAGTGTACAAAATCCATTACATACTTTCCAAAAAAATTGACCACTTTTTCAATTGGATTAGGTGGTTTGATGTAAGATTTTGGGCTATTCCTTCCTAAAACATAAATACTTCTGCTTTTCCTCTCCTGAACAGACACCAACTCCATTTAAGACACTAATTATATTTCATTAGCACCAATTTACAAAGAAGAGGGTTTATTTAGTCTTAATTTAAGAGACCTGCTTTACATTTTCCAGAAAAAAGCACCATTTATCCAGCTCATGTTTTCTAAATATTCATGGCTTTTTCACTACATATCTTTTAAAGAAAACTTCTCTGTCTGCTTTCCAAACCCCTGAAATCAAAAATTCAAGAATCTCTTTTATGTAGCACAGAAATGCAGTCCATTTTCAGTTTCTTAATAGGATTATGGTAAAAAAATAGAAGAGATTTAAGACAAATAATTTGGAAAGCTAAGTCTGAACCCTCAAACTGAGCAATGCTGCTAAATATTTTTATAATATAACCAAATTTATAGTGACGTTTATGCAGCCAAGTTCTAATTTTGGTTCTAATCTAGCTAAAATCAGTGCAAGTTCCAAACTTTTTCTTCCAGACTAATTGTTTGGCTCATGGCAAGACTGTATTCAACAAATGTAGTGTAAAATATAAGGATTATGTAGACAAAGCTCAAAGGTAAACTCAGCGTTCCACTCTGCTGACAAAACTTGCTTATTTATCTCAAAATTCTGAGCTCTTACACTTGAATAATTCTCTTTTGCACAACAGAATATATCTGGAGTATTACACAGCATTTCTAAATTTTCTATCAAACACAACACAGAAATTAGATTGTGCTTTTATTTGCTGAGTGCTGTCTCACAAAGAAATACAGAGTAGATAGCCTGAAGCCCAGGATATCGTTATGGTCTTTCAATGCTGTGGGTTTTCTCTGTGTGAGTTTACTAATTCACATATTAATTGGTGTTCACATATCATCACTTTGTCATTAAGAATCCAGTTACTGCATTCAAGCACAGTGTTAGGAGGACTATTTCACCATATTTTTTGTTGGCACAGAGTGCTTTTCTATGTAAACAAAAAACAAGACCATGCAATACTGAAGAGGAAATACCAGTTATAAATGGCCATAAATATATATGTGTGCAAAATTTTTTTTTAGTTCATGTGCAAATAAAATTAAATTTGAGACTTCTGTACGTATCTCTTAAACCCATTACTAAGTACAAATTTACCTTCAGAGAAAGACAGGTTAAGCCATTCATTGTTGTCTAACACCAGGTCATAACTAGCATTTCTTTTCCTTCATGCTGAAGTAGCTTAATCCATTAATCCTCATGCAAAATGTAAATGTTTATATTAGACAAAACATGGTTTTGTTGTGCTTTTGTTCTCTTTCTCTCTCAATACACACCTGAGTTATTATTCAACAAATTTTGTCTTTCTTATTTTTTATTTCAGCATTGTAATCTTCTTGAAAATCCAGATGTATGTTCAAGGTGATGATAGGGAAACACGTGTTTTCTTCTGGCTGTAAATTTTAGGCAAGTTTTTATTACATTCAAATCTGAACTTCTATCTATTTTTGATTTTTTAAATGAAACAGGTAAATGTTATTGATTGAAGGTTTAATGTTAATCCTTATTTTATCAGCCAAAATATGCAAAATAATTGCAACAGTACTTGCATTAACCCCCCAGAAGGCAGAATTGTGGTGGAAACTAGTACCTCGGTGTGGCAATATGAAAAATTCTTGTATGAATTAAACCAAAGAAAGCCAGGAAGAATCATCTCAGAATGGTGTAAGATGACATGTTCTTTATATGAAGTGAAAAAGGTGGGGGTATATCTGCAAGTACTTTGGAGGAGAGTTTTAAGATCTAAAGCTAACTTGTTAATTGGTGATTTGGTCTCAAAAGCAGGATGCAGTTCAAGCAGGACAAATGCAAATTACTATGCTTCAGTAAGAATAATCAGTTGAGCAATGACAGATAGGAATTGTCTAGCTAGGCAAAAGTTGCAGAAAAAGATGTATAGAGATGGTTTACTGAAAGGAGCACCAGTTGCCAAATTCATATTGTTGTGAGGAAAAGAAAAAAAGAAAAAGAAAAATTACCAAACATTGGGTATCCTGGTCTGGTTATTACATGTCAAATGAAATACTGTCCAGCTGAAGAGACAGTAGAGCATGGAGAGTGACCAGAGGTCTAGAAAACATGACCTTAGGGAGAAACAAACATTCTGCTTCCAGTATCGAGTGACAAGAAGGGATGAGCCAAAGTTGCAACAAAGGATTTGTAGTCATTAAGAAATATTTTCTAAGGAAGATTGGGGGTAGACTGTAGACAGCTGTTGTGGGGTATTCATTGCTGGAATTTTTTTACTGCTGGCTTACACAAAGGCCTCTGAGGACAGTTTTAGCACAGTTCACACTGACTTAAGAGGAAGAAATAGATATAGATCTTATGAGATACTTTCAGTTCATGCAGTGGCCTTCTATGATGGTGTCACGGAACCAATGGAAAGGGGTAGAGCAGCTGATGTCATCTACCTGGACTTGTGCAAAGCTTTTGACACTGTCTCACATGACATCCTTGTCTCTAAGTTGGAGAAGCGTCAATTTGATAGGTGGACCACGCAGTGGATAAAGAACTGTCTGGATGGCCGCACGCAAAGAGTTGTGCTCAATGTCCAGCTGGAGGCCAGTAACTAGTGGTGTCCCTCAGGGACTGGTGTTGGGACCAGTCTTGTTCAGTATCTTTGTTGGTGACATGGACAGTGGGATTGAGTGTGCCCTCAACAAGTTTGCCAATGACACCAAGCTGGGTGGTTTGGTTGATACGCTGGAGGGAAGGAATGACATCCAGAGGCACCTTGACATGCTTGTGAGGTGGGCTGATGCCAACCACATGAAGTTTAACCATGCCAAGTGCAAGGTCCTACACCTGGGTTGGAGCAATCCCAGGTGCAGCTACAGGTTGTGCAGAGAAGAGATTGAGAGCAGGCCTGCAGAGAAGGACTTTGGGGGTGTTTGTTGATGAGAAACTTAACATGAGCCTGCAGTGTGCTCTTGTAGCCCAGAAAGCCATGGGCTGCATGAAAGGAGTGTGACCAGCAGGTCAAGGGAGGTGATCCTGCCCCTCTACTCTGATGTTGTGAGACCTCACTTGGAGTATTGTGTGCAGTTCTGGTGTCCTCAACATAAGAAGGACATGGAACTGTTGGAACAA
>JANRGW010061250.1:0-72319 GCA_024733675.1 Psilopsiagon aymara | reverse complement strand
ATCTAAAAAATAAAATAGTACTGTGGCAGACAGAAAAGCAAGGTAAACACAACACGAAATCTTGTACCATTACTGCTTTGAATACAGTTTCAAGATACAATATATACTAGTTGGTGGGGCAGGCTGCCATACTCCAATTTCAGCATGGCAAAACCAACTAGAACAAATATTCCAAATGAGAAAGGGAAAGAAGTTAACCAAAATACTGGTATCTATACTTACAAAATCCAATGGGGCATTCACAACTCGAGATGCATCATCTGCCAAACTCTCGGTTATTTCAATCACACTTTTAACGCTGGAGTGAGTGTAGACAGCAGCAGTTGTGTTCAGAGTCACATTTCTTACTTTTGAGAGGCCACTAATTAGAGAATTAACAAGTAGTTCTGTTTTCATCAGCGTACCTTAATTAAGGACTAACATTTTTGGCTGCGACATGCATGTCATTCTAGAATACATGATGCCCTCTGAAAAACTGAGTGCACCTTGCCCTATGTTGTGTAAGGGAATTTAAATTCATTATTTTGAACTGAAAAAAACCCAAACAACCAAAACCAAACTAGTTCAAAGAAAGCTTTAATTTCTTTTGTTTGGTTGATTTGGTTAGTTTCTTTTTGTTTATAGTCAGTTTTTCAATTTTTAATGCCACGTAGTCACTTAGAACAAATTTGCATTGTCTAAACAGAACAGAAACTGGTTACTAGCTTAAAAGCAAACCAGAGAAATACAGAACCTAGGAGGAAATTAAAAGCATCTTAAAACTCTTATTACATTTTGCTTTATTGAATTTATCTGGCTCTGGTGAGGTCAGCAGAGCTGCTCAGTGTTACTCAGAGCAAAATTTTCTATTCTTAAACTTACATGCAAATTTTCCAGTCTGATATTACTTAACTTTTAATCCATATTTGCTGACCTTAAAGGACAACACAGCAGGAATCCTAGAATAATCTTCTGGGATGTTCTATATATATCTAATCTTCTATCCTGGGATAGGATTTACACTGAACTAACTGGAATGATTCCCCAACTTTCAAATTTTAAGGTTTAAGACTGCAACCCACTCTATTCTGCAAGACTCTTTGAAAGCAACAATGGAGGCATAGTAGTAATAGCTTCTTGATGAGATTCAGAGGTATATTGTCGAAAAGTATTCATACACAGACCAAAAGCTTTTCAAGCCATAAGATGATATACTTTCTGGGCATTCAGTAATTCACTAGTTACTGTGTAAGTCAGCCACATGAAATGAGAGAATAGTCAACCACCTCCATACAATTTAATTAAAGTATATTACATTAAAGTAAAAAATACTTGAAATAGAGAATAAAAATTGATCACAGAATTGTTTGGGTTGGAAGAGACCTTTAAAGATCAACTCCCTTGCCATGGCCAGGGAATTCCTTTAGTGGATTAAGTTACTAGCTATTGATCTCACACTACTCTAAATCTCTTGTAATTTCATACTTCTTGAGTTTATCACCTCTCCAGTGCATCTGCAAGTTTTTGGATCTGGATGGCATGGTCCTCGGCTCTGTATACCAGGTCAAGCACTCCCCTCACAGACATCTGCATCACAAGGTCATCCACATGGTGTCGCAGTTTGGTGCTCCATAGGACTAACCCATCCTGGTGGACCTCCAGGTTCTGCACAACAAAATTATTTCCTCTTTTTTGTTTTTGTTTTTTTTTTTTTCAATAGCAAAATGCACCTGACAGTGTCAAAGAGGATGTTAAAACTTAAGAACTTACAGATGTAGAGTTCTTCATATCTTGGGCAAGAGTAGCAGCACTGTTCACTAGGACCTTCCCTTCATTAATGAGTGTGGTTGAGATTTCTTCACCTTCCTTTATATTTAGCTTTTTGTCCTACAGCATAAATCAATTATTTTGTAATTGTAAAGTCGGCTATAGTGCACACGAGTTCATATAACACTATCATTTTTTGTTTTTCAAACAGGGGTCTAGTTTTCTTTGAGTTTTTAAGGTATCATATATATTAACATGCTTATTAAAGTCTACAAAGTGACTCTTAAACATTATTTTGTATTTGATATTTCTCATGCAACAACATTGATTGTCAAGTCTTACATTTAACTCAGCCAGGTTGCTAGAGATAAGAGGAAACAAGCGATTGGTCTCAATGACGTTAGCAAGTGCCTTGTTCACCAGGTCCTGGGCATCTTGCAGTCTGCTGTTGTGCTTTGATAAGAGCTGGTGTGCATTATTTTTTAGAGCAGCAAGCTCCTGCTGGGGTTTAAGATACTCTTTCTGAACTTGGATCAATAAATTTTCTGCAGCTCTGACAAAAAGAGAAATCAAAAAACAAATGAACAGTGAAAGAGAAACTTATGCATGGAATTCTTGAGGAGAAAATGGGGTCATGTGAAATTAATTTAAATGCATCTTGTCACAAAAGTCTGCAATTCTTTTCTATAATAGCATACAAACACATGGTAGCTTAGTTGCTCATCTTACCACAAAAAATGATGACTGCCTGAGGGAGAAGGCAGTAATTCAGTTCACAAAATTTGTATGTGGTGTCTACAGGGAAAAGGAATTAGTATAAATCGTATTTGCTTGGACTTAATTAGGGACATTCCCCTATACACAAACCTCTGTGAAACTTTCCACGGGCAACATTCTATGTATTAATTGCAATGATTCATATTTTGAATGTGGGATCAAAACATTAATTATTAGGATTGACACTGGAAAGAAATATGGAACCAGAAGTGAAGCACATATACCCAAGAGTTCTGAAAAGTTTAAATGGCAAATAAAAATAAATGGCCTTATTAAAATGAAGCAATCATTTGACAGTTGTTAATCACCTCAGCTGTTCTATTGGACAATATTTGCATCTCTGTTTGAACACTTTCCAGTGTTGAACAAACTGAACTGAAAATGAACCTGAAATTCTTCCTCAGTTTCTTTATATCAGCACATATGCTGCGCACTGCAGCTCCTGTAACTATACTTTTACATAAATGTTTGTCCCTTTTAATCTGTTCTCAAATCATATAGATCTTTAGTCAAAGCAAAAGAAAACTTACTTATTTCACTATTATACACATCAAAACACACTCCATCTTTCATACTGAGAAGCAGATGTGCATTTGCAAAACCTAATAATTCAGGATCTTTACACTCAGAAGCCATAGCCTTAAAAAAGTTACAAGAATGAAACCATTTTACAAGACATTAAGGGCTTCTATTTCAGGGTAGTATAAGAAGGTTATATTTCAAATTGCTTAGGAACTTTGCCTTAGGTGGCAAAAGTGCAGACCTGTTACAATTGTTGCTTAACAGTATGTCATCAAAAGCTCAGTTCACTGTGCCATGTGGTAACTTTTGCTCCATGAAAAACAGACTGGCTAACTGCTTATTTAAATATGTTTTGAGCTTACAACTGCATTGCAGATAAATTCCGCAGAGTAAACAATCTCACAAATCTTATTAACTCTCTTCTTCAATCTGTCAAAGGACACTTATCAGACAACTTTCAGAACTTTCAACAAAGCCTGTAACTGAAAAGATTAATGTACAAACGCATTGTATAACAATTCAAAAGCTTGTTGAAAATGTTGAAAATCAGAACATTCTGTTACTATGCAACAGGACATTTTGAGACACTTTTATAAGGGAAAAAACACTGCTATTTCAAGTTCCTAATAAATATCAGGTTAAATAATACATTTCAAGTCCATTTAGCTTCAATACAATTTAATATTTGCACAAGGACAAGCACAGGACAAGCTCTGTTGAACAAAATCAGACACACTACCGACACAAACATTCTGTCATGCCTAATCCAAAGCACTTAGTAAGAAAAGTAAAATTTTCAGGAATATTCCACTCTGATCTAAATCTTTCCCCTTAAAGCCAATGTTAACATTCTTACAGCTTTTGGTGGGCTAAGGCAATACTTAGTATTTCTGAAACTGGAATAACAATTTTGCTGACTGTTGAAGCAGCCAACGTTTCATGTTGCCGAGTCTAGTTACAAGCACTCGTAGCGAATATAAAATCCACTTTAAAATAGCCTTTAACTGGGGACAAATCAAGGCAACAGAACACAGTAACGGAATGTGGATAAGAATTCTGAAACAAATGCCTTGGTTTTAATTGCAAATCTATGTCATACATATTCCAGTGACAATAAATCATCATGTCCTACAGCAGATCGGACATTTCCTGGGCTTGCCATTGACTGAGACAGTTTTATGACGCCTCTTAGCCAAAAGCAATGAGATGTGTAGGAAGGCCAGGTCTGAAAGAAACTGAAACCAGTAAGCCTTTTTCGCAAGGGAATTTTGCCACTATTGCAAGGGAATCCTGTATCACATTCAAATGAACAGGCTTTGGTTATATTAGCATCATGTGAGATGTCCAAATATCATCAAATCATGTAACTCCAAATTCAGAGTCCATATAGCTCCACCTGGGCTTGTTTTCCGTCACACTGCCTTTTACTATGGCATGATGTTTCTCCAGATATCTCTCCAAAAAGCAGTATTGCATATTTTAGACATAGGTGAAATAATTTTCAGTAGCACAGACTTACTTTAAGACTCTGGTAGCATTATGGTGATGTTGAACAAAATCTTTCCTGCGCAATGCATCCAAAAGGGCAGAAATATCATCCTGCAGGCTCTGTGATGTAGCATTGGACAGCGGGACATCCAGGCCCAGTGTTTCATTTAGTGACACAGCAACTTCAGCAAGTACTAAGTGGGAGAGTAAACAATTCAGTCATACCATAAAAAAAAGTCTATATGTGAATCCCTTATGCAAACTGCAGCAGTTTCCGTGTAAATAGCTCTTTAAGAGCTGTGAAGGAAATACCCTCCTAAATGCTTTAAAGAAGTGGAAGTATCTTAAAAGCAGGATACCTTTGATGGTTGTATGTACTGTGTCAATAAATCCAGTCAGTTCTTGACTTTTATTCCTGGTTGCTTGAGTTATCGTGTTAAGCTGCCATGCTTTTTTCAAAAACCTGGATGACTAGAATAAAATTAGAGATATTTGACAGTTCTAATCCAATTATTAATACATACAATTTGTCTATGTTTTTATACCTTTTCCCCTGATATCAACACTACTGTGTAAGAGGAAACAGGTTTTTGATAAGATATATCTTTATGATTCATACATCTCTGATGCTTCCATGCTTGCAGATGTCTTAATCATATTGAAGGTTCCAGCCTCTGATATCAGTTATCAATTATTTTCATAATCTATAAGATCATAATTATCAGAGCTATTTCTTCATTCTGAATAGATTGCAATTAGCAGTAGCAACACATCGTGCAAGTACCTTGTTAGATCATATATACAATATCAGGTTCATATGGTCAGCAAAAGAGACCTCCTAATGGCTGAAGTACTATTGCCAATCTCCTACCTATAATTTTGCGCGCGCGTGTGTGTGCGTGTGCGTGTGTGTGTGTGTGTGTGTGTGTGTGTGTGTGTGTGTTAAAACTGAATAAAGAATACAAATCTTGTCTGCTTTTCAGGTGTGTTTTCAACAGATTTATTCCTGCTAAAATCATACTATAGGTATCACAGACTTTTTTGTGAATCTTCAACCATGAAGTAATTTTGAAAAAGCTCCACACATTAAGACCAGTGAGAAATATCTCACTTTTTCCAGTTTTAGGTCACTGAACTCTGTAGATTTAAAATAGTTTCTGAACAGCTCTCTGGCATTTATGTACCATGCTATGAAATCTCAACGGATTTCTCCAGAAAGGCTATGAATAAAAAAGCCAGCACCTACCTCTTTGTGCAGCTGATCAACTCCTCTTGATAAACTCTGAAGACTGTCTTCTGCTGTAGCTATTGAGTAAGCTGGATCTTCTCTAGGGACTACAGACTCCTGTAAGAAACAGGAAGAGACAGCACACAGGAATTTAATGACTTTGTTGTGTGTTCAGAAAAGTTATGGGAAGAAAATAAATATTCACACTATTTAGAAGATTTATATTTTAAATTAATTATTTGCAAAATCATGTAAGATGACATAAAGTAATTACAGCTCATGCAACAGTGTGCTTCTTTAAATAACAAGGCAAGAGTCCAGCCATGTCATACTTTTAATCAGGTAACAAGAAAGGAAGAACAATTTCTGCTTTCTTGATTCTCAGTTTCACCACAGTCTGAGCTTCCCAAGTAAGCTACTTTGAGAAGTTCCAAGGCCTGTTTAATTAAATGCTTCTATCCAGTCCCACACCTGGCTACTGTTTCAGCAGCTGGTTTGGTCAAAACAGCAGCATCCAAAGTTCATCTGTGAGAATGACCCTGGAGATGTCTGTTTCCATCTCAAAACACAGTACATGGCACTTAGGAGTTCAGGATTTTGGTCCTCCAGATACAGTAAGGTAACACAAGCAGCCCTGCTGATCTCTTCACCAATAAGATTGAATAATAAGTTGGTTTTGGCTTCAAGGTCACCTCAAAACTGCTCTATATGGCAGTAAACAGGCCATTGTATCTAAGTGTATCATATTTGATAAAGTCAAGGTCTGCAACAGAGTATCATTTCTCTAAAGATGCAAAGAAACTTCAAGCATTTTTTACAAAGATAGCAAGTCTGGGAAAGGTTATTTTTAGATTTCAGATGTTTCAGAGCCAACCATTGTAAATACCATAATAAGTATCATTTCCCCAACTTTTTAAAGAGGTAATACACAGGGTATTACTTGTACAGAATATCTTTGCGTCAAATGGAAATTGCAAAGTCTTTTCCTCAGCACGAGGAAAGAGCAAATGAAGAGAAACAGAAGCTGAAGCTCTTGAGCCTCTAGGGATAAAGCACAGCAAGGTTTCTCTGAAAGCCGAGTTCAAGAACCCAGAATGGGACAGCAAGTATGCCAAGGTATGTCAGGAAAAGGTGAAGTGCATCGATAGTGTATAGAGATAGTGCATTCAATAATCACAGTGCAGACTGAAAAATTTATACATGCATTTATTTAAATGCTAGCTCAACAGATGAAAATAAAGTAATATATTAGCAATATAAATAAAAATAACTGAAGGCGTATTTCTATACCAAACGTAATGGTCTTATTGCAACACTTACACATACACACATTCAAGCCATGAACTTCAGAACGGCTTCTGCTAACTTACAGGTATACACGAGTTGGCTGCAAGTTTTGCTTGAAAGCTGTGACTACGTATTTCTACTATTTGTGTGTTCATTTTACCTTCAGATGTTTTGTTGCATTCTCCACTTGTGACAATGCCCCGTAGGGCACAAGGGCAACACCAGTGAGGTTCAGTGAAAGCATGTCTCTGTTGAGATCATCCAAAGTGTTTAACAAAACTCCTGTGCAGTTGTCATCACAAGCTAAAGAAACAATTTTAAGAGAAGAAAGTGATATTAGTATTAAAAAGAAGCACCAAGTACTGAAATTGGTTTTTATTTATGCAGTATGTGCCCTCACCTTTTGAGTTAACAGTGATTAAGTATAATAATTTTCAGCATACAGATCTGCAGTACTGCTCTCCCCCTTCTTGCCCCAAGAGGGGACCTATTCCAAACCTACTCTCCTTAGGTTAGCATACATGCAAGCCTTATTGACCATGCTTGCTACTGAGCTGCTTGCTGTATTATAAGCTCACTGAGCCTATTTAGCTGTACTTCTATAAACCGGAATGATGCCACTGACAGTCAAACAGGTTAGTGAGAGAAGAAATTCGAGCTTGTATGGTGTCATTCCATTTATTTCTTGGTTGTTTATTTTTGGCTTTTTTATGCAAAGCAAAACCTGAGTCTTAACTCCTATTTCACTGTAAAAGCATATTACTGTACTTACTGTCCTTCTGCTCTCCACACTCTCATAAGGGAATACATGACCCCTACATACCTGGAATAACTCCAAAAGTATTATTATACCAACCTCACATCCAAAGGGTCAATGACATAGGAATTCAACATTTTCAAATAAATAAAGGTATGCTACAGACAGAAAGAAGTATTAAAACTATCTTTCCTTGAACTTGTCTGTAACACCAAGTAAGTAATTTTAAGGATTAACTGCTCGCCTGACGTTATGATCTCTATTATAGTTTTCTCTGTGTTCACAGTATGGCTGAGGTTGGAAGGGACTTCTGGAGATTATATAGCCCAAACCCCCTGTTTTACAGAAATACAGGTTGTTAAGATATCTTTCCTTTTATAGGAAGAATAGGGCCTGACATCATAAAAACATTCAATGAATAATCATGTGCACGTAAATCACTTGAACAGACCAAAGCCCGCTGAGAAAGTAAACAGTTTAAAAACCACCTACAAACACACTTGTCTTCCACAAGAAGATGTCTTGGTTCACACTCCTCACACAGCTGTCCTGTCACACCTGGCTTACAGAGGCACTGGCCAGTCACTTGATCACAATTAACATGGACAGAGCCACTTGGATTGCACTGACATGGATGGCAGCTGCCACCAGGAAGCTGAGGATCACCATAATAGCCAAGGGAGCATCTACATAGGGAAGAGCAAGACACAGAACACCAGGACATTCATCATTAAATTAGATGTTCCATTTATCTTTGAGAATCACTGATAGTTTTTTAATTAATGGCTTCTGTAACAGTCGCTAACAAATCACTCTAAGTCCTTGAGCACTCATTCATACATTTATTTATGAACACTGGGGGAAAATGGGGAAAATTAGAGACCACCTCCTCCCATCCTCCAAAGTTTCTTAGGTCCTCCTCCTTGACTTTTTGAAGAGTGGAGTGACAGTGGCTTTCCTCCAGTCCTTGAGCACCTCTCCTGTTCTCCATGACATTTCAAGCATGATGGAGACTGACTTAGCAATAACATCTGCCAGCTCCTTCAGCACTCGCAGATGCATCCCATTGGGGCCCATGGATTTGTGACTCATATTAATCAAACTGTCCGTGGAAGCTGGGAATAAATGGGGACATCACATGTAACTTACCTTTCACAATATTGTCCTTCATATCCCCGGAGACAAGCATCACAGTGGTAATCCTGAACACCTTTCAGGACACAAGTGGGACTAAAACTGGAGGAAGGATAAACAAATACCAGCTAGCACATGAATAGAAGACCATACAAAGATAGAGAACACCTTCAGCCACAGGGTAAACACTAAGCAACAGCATCCTCTGCTCAGGCTGACACAGTGCTCTAGAATATGTACTTTAAATTATTTATTAAAAAGTTTGCTTTCCCAAAGTGACTCCATTACTATACAACATGCTAAAATGCCCTTCCTTTTAAAAGATAAGACAATGAAAAATAGATGCTGCATGATCTATGCTATAGCATGCATCTGAGACTTGCATGAGAACATCAGAGTCGCTAGACTCTTACTCTAATCCAGTTATCCAAAAGCAAAGAACAAATACCTTTTTCAGGCTTCTGGATAAAAAAAATAAATAAATAAAATCAGACTGCACAGCATTTTTTTTTCGAATTATGAGGTTAACTGTTCCTCTACCAAACAGATACAGAAATTTCGAACAGAACAGTACTTGTTCTTCCCCTATGACTGATCTCATGAAAAGCTCCTGCACTGAATACAGATGACCTGAAACTTTGTAAACACAAAAGCATTGTTTTCTGAATGAAGAAAGAGACCCACATTTGAACTTAACACATGTCAGAGCAACTTCACTATCTGTAAAACATCCTGTGTGGCTGACCAAACTCTGAGAGAAAAAGAAAAGACATCTATCAGTGAATCTTTTTATTTTAAAACCTCACAGTTACCACTAGCTGTGAACAATTTGGGATATAAGCTTCATTTACTAAAACAGGTAGCTTTCAAATGCCTAAAAATTAAGGATATGTAATGATAACGCCTGTTGTCATAACATGGTAGGAGTAGAAGATGGGACATACAGCACAAGAAATCCAGGCTGCTAAAATGTACATTGGATTTAATAAGTTCTGGTTACCTAACAGGGTTGGCTCTGGGACAGGCACAAAGCGAGCAGTCCTTCACGGATCCAATTACTTTCCCATAGTAGCCTGGGGCACAAGCACTGCAGTAATCACCAACTGTGTTATCTCTGCAGTTCTGATACACAAAAAGGAATTCAGACAATTTAAAACAACAGCAAACAAGAGGAACTTTATCTTCCCTCCAATCAATGAATGTATACAGTTTCCAACAATCAACTCTAAATGTCACTACCCATTGGTCAGCATTCTCTGAGTGGAGGAGCCTTTTATGCAAAAATAAGCAGAATGCCTGCATATTTTCTCTTATGTGAACACCCCCTTAGGCAGGCTGACCTAATTTCTTTTCTGAATTTTCATTCAGTTTCATATATTTCTGCTTCTATTAATCCAATTCAGGGCAGGAAACCATAGTACAAAGCAAAAATCCTCAAAAACCAAAAAAACAACCCCTCCCCCCCCAAAAAAAAAACCCAGAAAAACCAAAAAAGCAACTGATGGAAAAATTAAACAGATTACATGAATGAAAATATAGCTTTTAAGGTTTCAGCAAATGCATTTGAATGCTATAAAGCAATGACCATCTGCAGTTAGGATCAAGTTTAATTTGACATCATCACTGACCAACAACCAGTGCTATTTATATTGAAATACTAAATTAGTATTATAAACGTAATTTAACTGACTAGGCCCCTATGTGAATAAAATTCAGTTTCTCATTTTTTTCCTATTTTGATTCCTATTCTTGCTGGTGTGTATCTTCTAAAGGTTAGTTGAAGAGAGTAAGCAGCAGCAATGCAGCCTCCTATTGTATGGGGAGCAGAAATCAGAGGTGAAAGCCACTACTTTTGCCTACACTACTCAGCCAGTAATGTATGTCTAAGTAGTAATCCCAACACATAGGAGACGTGTCTGAGGATGACTAGTATTCACTACTGTGAAAGACCTGTAGAAATGAGAACCAGAATTCTTAATCGTGAGATACATACTTTAGGACAAATCTGAAAGCTAAAGCATGGTTCACAAAAGCCTGAAGGACAAAGGTAACTCACTTTAAAAATTGAGTTCAAGACTAAATTCAGCAGATGCTGACTCTGAACTAACCAACTCACTACTGGAAAAAACAAACCAACTGAAAAAACTTCAGGAAAGAATATTAAGCTATACCAGAGTACAGACTTAATGTGCCTTATGCGGTTAGCTGAAAATTTGCTGTTCACAGGGCTGTCAGCCCGCAAGCAACAAGCAATGTGTTAGTCAGATGTGGCCCCTCTTTGCAACCTTTGGGATAAAATGAAAGAAATGAGCAAAATAACTTGGCTGAAGCATATTCTTATACAAATTGAATCTCTGGGAGTTCAGTTAAAGTCTCAGTTAAAGCTGCGCAGAGGATTCTCTTCCTGAGAAGCAAAGAATTTGACTTTGACCTAGTCTGTGGTGTGGTATGGCTTACAGCTTCCTTTACTTCTTTATTGTGCGACTAAGCAGACCTTGGCCAGATGAAGGAAAGAAGCCCAAAGAGTCTCACAGAAAAACAGATAAACCGAACTGGTATATAAGTTACTTTTGACGTACAACTAAAACTAAAATAATTAATTATTTTTAAGATGTTAGTGCTCTAAAAACTTGATAATTTTCCTGAATGGACCCCAAGGGAAATACTACTCAGATTTTCCAGTTTTCAGAGTTTAGGGGAAAATTCTGTACCAAATACTATAGCCATACACTTATCCCAGAAACTCCTTCCGTAGGTTACCACTACTGTGTGCTCAGGTGAACCCAACAGAATAATGCATAAATTTTACATACCAAGCACTTTCCAGTTTCAGGATCACAAGTATCACTGTGGTTGTGGCACTGACATGGCACACATGGTGCTATCAGAGTGCGAAGCTCTTTTACACCGAGTTCTGCATGTTTTTCCCTATAGTATCCTGGAGCACAGCTCTATTGGTAAGGGGAGTAAAATAAAACAAATGTATTATCACAAGAAATGTTATAATTTTAAAAGCCATTTAACTAAATGTTTAAATTACCTCACTATTAGACACACAAAAAGGAATCAAGGATTCTGTACCTGACAAGACAATCCAGCATAACCAGCAGGACATCTACATTGCTCTACAAGACGAGCTCTAGCTCTGCCTAGATGCATTTCTTCAGACTTCACTGCAACTTCCATTGAGATATTTGCAATTCTACAAGACGTATGCAGAAGAGAGTGTAAACATCTAGAGAAGATCTAGCACCAAAACTGAGATTCAAACATTTTTATGTTTCAAGGTCAGGGCTGCCATACATAATCCCTCATGGTCACCTTTTCCCCATGCAAATAACTCAATAAAATCTGAAGGTTCTTGACTTATGTATGAAATTTCAGGACCTACAATGAACAAATTAGAAGAATTTCAAAGTAATATAGGTTGACTACCATTGGTCTGCATAACTTAACAAGCCCACCACACAAGAGTATGTATTTCTGTCTCAGAAACACTAGACAGAAAGGAGTACATTTTTCCCACATACTTTTGGACAGCTAGCAAAAACATAGTTGAGCGCATGTGAAGCAAAAATAATTCCAAATCTCGAGGTGGAATCACACTTCTTGACAGCTGTGAAGGCAATTTAGATATTGGGTTTTCTTTGGATGCATTTTTGTTTGCCTTTTTGGTCGCCACATTGACAGATGCGATGTCTATATCCCATCTCTTCCTTCTCATTAGTAACCTAGTTCTGTTCAAAATGATAGATAAAATGCGACCTTTCTGGGGTGGAAATATTTTACTACCACTGCCCAAACTGCATAAAGCTACAGGAGAGGCCTAGATTTGTACAAACCCTACAACTCAGGGAAACATATGTTCTAATTGAAATAAGAAAAAAATCTAAAAAAATCAGTATTCAAAAAAATTCAGTATTTATAAAAATAAGATGGGAAACCAATACTTTAGAAAATATCTAACTACAACATGCATTCTGCAGAACACAGCTTGTAAGGCTCTCTGCTTCTTTATGGGCTTTCTATCAAAGTAAGCAGCAGAGACAGTTACTGTTTCACAGAAAGAATTAAAGAGGGATTCTGCTGACATTAAAAGTCATAAATGTTTTCTGATCAGGGGAAGAATGAAAGTCATAAATAGGAAATTGGACATTTCTCTAATATGAATTAAACCTTTACTGTATAGCTCAGTTGGGACTACTTCCAGGTTAAATTACGGTAAATGCAATAGAGTAAGTAAATGCAATCAGAGATTGGTTTACCTGCTTTGCTGTAATCCTTGGCCATAAGCTGCCTTGATAAGGATGTATTCAACATTGCTGAGCACAGATATGAAGTCAGAACGTAAGACAGGCTCATCAGACACAGAGTTAAAATACTTCCAAGAATCCTAGGAAAACATAACTCATTAAAACCTTGAGTGTTCAAGCTCACTTTAAGGTAATGATGTTACACAAATGTTCCTCCTTATGTGTTCTTTCAGAAATGCAGCCACAGTGATTCTATCTAAACTGCAGGTCTCAGAAAATAGAATATCTTGCTCTGTGTTAGAACAAGACCTGGTCTTACATCATTTCTTCTCTCCTTCAATGCACTCAACTTCCACGCCCAGTTTTTATAGGAATCTCGCAGAAGGAAATATTTCCACGCCAGTGTTTTGGCTTACCTCCTTCATTTCCACCTCCTCGTCAGTTCTTATTCCATTTTCTGGAGAAGGGATGTCTACATAGATGACCAACTTGCTGGTATGACCTCCTTTCATTAGAATCTGTGGCTCAAAATTCGGGGTTCCAAAGCCATCCAAAGCATAAAAAGCAACAGTGTATCTCAGCTTCCCTCCATAGGCCATGAGCTGGTTTGATAAAAACTAGTTACTATGTTTTTACTCTAAGGTCCCAGCTACTAGCTGAAAATATTTTAACATCATTGGCACTTGAAAACTGACAGTTCTTTGAAGAATTGGCAATAAAACATGAAAATTTACATCAACTCCACAGTTTCTGCACCAAGGTTAAATATTTATTGCATAGTTTCTTCTTTTAGGCCCTTTCAAAGTGTGCACTCAACTTTCATTTAATTCCTAAGCAACAGAGATTCCAAAATATATCATGAAGGTTGAAAACTCAGGTTTCTAAAGCAAATCTGAATACACCACTTTTTCCCCTATACAATCTCTGAAGAGTAATGCGTTAATCAAATATGGGTGTTACTGACTTACAGGGTCAAGAAAAATCTCATTAGGAAAGGGTAAAGGAAACATATCGAAATAAGTTCAGTTACTGAACATTTATAATATTATGAGCTACAAGAATAGAACTAAGGCAGGAAAAGTGACTATTATACAATATAGGTGTGACTATTAGACAATAAAGAAACTGTCATCTTACTTGGTCTCCCTGAAACTGTTCTGGTAACCTCCAGTAAAACGTTTCCATATTTAAGTATTTTCTGATTATGGTAGCATCCAGTAAAACATCAGGAAATTGATAAAATACTCCTTCAACTGTTCCAGTCAGGTTACTTTGAGCTACTACATGCAGAATGGACTGATCCGGAGTTAAGGTTATCTGCAACACAAGGAGCAATAGGTTTGTTAACAAAAAAACAAATCTAGCTCCATTCAATACACTGCTAACACTGTTCTGAGATAGCCAATAGTCCAACTTAGATTAATAAATTCCCCACAAAAAACTTAGAAAATGTGTTTGATATTTATTTTTGTTAAAACGAAGAGTGAAACACAGGTTTCAGAAAGAAGACTATGATCACTCATCATTTACTTTCTTTTTTTGTTCTGCCATATGCCACTGCCTCCATAAAGTAGCCAAATACATTCAGCCCAATTCATGAAATCTATGCAACCAGATCAGGCACATCAGCGCGGTACCTAACATGAGGGTAACACCAGTGTCTGTATATTTATGTCACTTTACTTACAGGAATTCTCACATGATCTTCTAGTTCTGAACAAAATGTGGACATCCCAAAACAGAAGCAAGGAGTACAACCTAGGGCATTGTTGGTAGACAAAGCAAAAGTTCCAGGTTTACACTCACTGCATTGTAGACCAAATACATTTTCCTGGAGGAAATAAAAAGAGCATAACAGCACACTCATGTTACTTTGCTAGCTGAATGACAGACTGCTCTTTTTGGAAGAAAAACTAGTTGCTACGTAAATTACATATACAGGAAGTCAATTATTGTATCTATTTTGGTTTACTATGTAATGCATTATTTTTTTCAATTATTTGCCAACGCTGTTCAAAAAAAATAAAACCCAAGCAAACAAAAAACAAACCCAGAACACTGAAACTACACTATTTGAATTTCTAGCAAAAAAAAAGAAGCTAAACATTTCCATTCAAGACAGAAAAACTCCTGCAGCAATACATTTCCAGACTCTATCAAGGCATAGTTTTTTGTAGCTCAACATAGAAACATATGACCTGTTCAGCACTAGCACAGAAAACCCTGTTAGGGGTGATAGAGGTGTGCTCAAAAACATCTCAAAGAAAGGATGCAGACTGCCTTCTGAAGCCCTTTCAGCTCTATAACCTCCATGGCTTTTACATACTAAGTGTTCAGAAAACCCCAGTGCTATTCCAAAGGGTCATTACCTTGCAGGTACAGATGCCCGTTTCTTCTTCACAACCACAGAGTCCTTCAGTATCATCACACATCTCTGTTTTGGTTCCACTCAAATCACAGTCACAGGCAACACAGTCTGGGTAGTCCCTGTAGCCTAATGCACACCTGGAACAGTCTTGTCCTCCATATTCAACTTTGCACTGGCATTGACCCGTCAACACATCACACTGGAGATTGGCTGAACCAGTGCTGCTGCAGTTGCAAGCCTTAGATGAAGACAGTAATTGCTCATAAATGGCAGATCTTTAAAAACAATTTTGCTACAACAGAAACAGCACAGTAAAATTACAGCAGCTCTTGAAACTCTATGTTTGTCAGCAACTACTATACAATAATAAAAGGGAAAAACTTCCACATAGAAATAGGGTTGTTTGGCTTGTATTTGAGCAAAGAACTGCATTTCCAGTAAAAAGTGGATGGCTAAAAGTAAGAAGCATTGCTGATCCAAATCTGGGTTGGGAATCAAAGGAGTTGAAGGAACCCATTCCAGAAAAAAAAGAAATCTGAAGATTTTATTTAAAATTCTATTTATTGAGTACAGTAAACAAATTAAAATAATGTTATATAACTGTTGCATGAAATAAATCTGTAAGTACAATGATTTTATGAATATGATACAAAAATCTTAATACTGACATTCTTTTAAGATTCCAAGAAGCATTAACATTGTATACATCCTGCTCAAACTTCATTTACTATTTGATAAAGAACCAAGAATCTCACTGTATTCAAAGGTGGGAAGCTCAGCACACATGGCAGCTCACTACTTAAAGGAATACTGGTCTCTAGCAGAGCCCAACATCTGTTATGCAACCAGTAATATGAACCTGTCATTACAAATATGCAAAGTGGATGCACCTAATTTATCATTCTTTTTTGAAGCAGACTGGATCTAATCTTCAGTTTTAATTTCATATCTGTCATTACCTAACCAGTCCAATTTTGCTCTGTAGTTATTTCTAACAGCGCAGGCAGAAAGTACATTTAATCTATCATCACCTATAAGCACTTTCCCCCAGTCTTCTTTCCTCATAATCTCATCATTTGAGATGCAAAGCCTTACTTCATAAAGCACTCTACACAAAGACCCACAAAACCTATTAGCATCATTATGTATCCTTTAGCATTCTTCACAAGTTTGCTATTCACAGTTAGTATTCCTTGTATTAAGCAGATTTTACTCTAGCAACAAACAACAAACACTAGGTACTATGCTGCCTAGTCTAATACACTTTATGACCAAACAAGTTGACAACTTGACTAAAGGTCTACAGCTCCGAATATTAAATCCTATTTTAGGAATCATAATAATACAAATAATTTACGTGTACTTCATTTTCTACCTATAAGTGAAAAAGATAAATAAGGACTCAAAGGTACAATTAACTGTGCTGCAGCATACTTGAAAACAGTAGAAAGCAAAACATGACTATAGCTCTACTCAATCAACACACCCAGATTTGCTGCTAAATACCAAGAAAATAGTAAGAAATAGAGCCAGATGAAGTATCCCACTAATGAAGTCTGTGTTGCAAAACCAAACTAACTGGGTTTCTGATAGCATCAATCCCATTTCACCCATGTAAAGAGCATGCAAGAGCCTTTCCAGGGTTTGCCTGCAGACATTGCACTGAATCTAAACCTTCCACAGCTGGCTATTCAGCCCAGGAGAGCCTCTGTTGGGATCTGTTACCTGCAAATCACAGTACTGTTTATTGCATCAAGAAAGTAACTAAAATACCTTAGAATAATTTGTGTTTATTACTGCAATGCTGTACCAACAGGAATGCTAAACAACTTAGTGAAAATGAGCAGTTACATAATTAATTCAACTTGATCACTGACAAATGCTGGGGAATCACCTCATAAAAGGAATACTTAAATGGAAATGCACAGGTACCAGCATACTGAATTTGCAAGCCACCAGGGTAAGAACGAGAATAGCCGGTAGCTGATAAAGCAGTGGATTAAAGAAAGGCTGCCAAGTAAGTTTCTTTAAATCACTAAGAATGTAAATCGTGAAGGAATATTATAGAACTGTTTGATCATCCTTAGTTAAAAAAAAATAAAGAGAGAAAAAACAATTTGGCTGATACTTGTACTAGTCAACTACTTACTGCATATAATGACAGATCTTGTCAAGTTTATTATATCTGCAATTTCTCAATTGAAATTAGCCATTACATTCTGGTAATTCTGAGGCTTTTTAGAAAATTTACAATCATTAAAAAATGATTGCTACTCCTTAGATCCGCACTGAGTTGGCATTTTACTGCTTAATCATAAATATTAAGCTGATGTAATGGGAGTTACCTCATACCATTTTAATTTAAAATATTTAGAACAAGAACTTGCAGTGACTTCCCAGATAAGCTAAATTTCATTGTTCTTAAAACCAAATATCACTCCTTAATTAGCACAGAAACTATGTTCCCTGTTGCCAATTGTTGCTATGAATATGATTTAGTACCACTAAGCTCTTGAAAATAAGAATACACACTTCAAAATTTTAATATGACCTACATACCTATCCAGAATAGGCACTCTGATCATTATTTTCAAAGACAGCTTCCTTGGGAGGCTCCTCAATAAACACTTTACAGTCTGATTTTTTTAGTGTAAGCATGCTGCCCTAACACTCAAAGACAGAGAATGAACAGGAAGATTCTCGAAACAAGACTCCAATTCTGACATTAATACAAGGAAAATTGTTTTGAACAGCCATGGTTTTTTGGTCAGCCTAACATACCTTGCAGCCAAATTTAGGAGAGAGTCCCCAGTGATACTCTTCACAGAGTTCACATTTTGGTCCCTGAGTGTGAGGGGGACAAATACATTGGCCAGAATCAGCATCACAGTTGTTCTGAGTATGAGCACAGTCACAGGCTGCAAGAGAAGTAGGACCAAGTAATTATCTTTGCTTTAGCTACAGAGACCACTGATAGTCTTACTTTTTTAAAGCATGCAGTACAATTTATCCATTCTGCTACAAACTCCTTGTCACCCCTAGTCACTAAGAAACAAATTATGACCACAGTGACCTCTCATCTTTTTATTGAGAGCCCATTATTTCTTCTTAACATAGCCTCTTTGCTGGTTTAAAAAGCAGTGTGGCATTTCTGCAGGTGAATCAATAAAGCTAAATGGAATTATTGTGGAGAAGAATAAGTTTGTAAGAAAAAAATCTATTATTAAGAATACAAAACTCATCAGGAGATATGATAATGTTCTCAAGCAGGTGCAAGGATTAATCATGGGAATTAATATTTTTTCAAGAACCAATTAGTGAACAATAGGGATGGATAATTATTTTTTAATAACTAACTGCTGCATGAAGCACTTGTCTATTTACAGAATCCAATGCAATTCTTGCTAAAAATCAGAAGTCCAGAAAAGTGGTTTTATTAATTGCTTTAATAACATCTACAAAATTTTCAAGACTGAAATGGTTAGAAGTACTTAAATGTTCTTTGATTCTTAATAAAGACACAGTATATATGTTTCAAAACATAATCCTTTCACATAATCTCACTGCTGATTCCATATTCCTGTACTGTTTGAGGCATGAGAAAAATGTTTCTGTCAGGTTGGAGAAAAGGTAGTCATTCCTTTAGCTATACTCTTGAAAAGGGCATTTTATTAACATGATAAATTAGGGTTTTTGATGGCACAATCTCCATTTGAATTAACATCTTCCCCTGTACCATGATGAAAAATTGTACAGATGATGATGGGAAAACAGTGTCAATGATACCTTACGAAACTATAATACATATTTTTAAGACATAAATTAAAAAAAAAAACAAGGTAAAAATATGTAAGAGTAATAGCTCTTAGCTTTTATGATTGCAGAAAAAAAGAAGGTTTTATTCTGTCTAAAGGAATAAAAGTTTTGTACCAAAAAAAGAGACAAAGGAGCTACTGAGGATGTAATTTCTCTCATACAACCTTTACGTGCTGTTACTTCATTATCACAACCTTTCACAAGGAATCACACAATAAGAAATGTTTTGTTCCCTAGCTTAATCAAAGTATTAGGAGATCGTTCTTCAGATTTTTCCTTACAGTCATCAGAACTGACTTTTGACAGAGTTTAACATAAAATATATTGATGAAAGAAATTCCAGACAAACCCTGAAAAGATCATGAATCAGAGCTTACGTGTGCAGCCACCATCCTGGAACATATGAAAGCCATGAGCACAACGATCACACTTTTCTCCAGCCACTCCTGGTACACAGTGGCATTGCCCCTCATGATTGCAGTCCTCGGACACTGAGCCAAATTGACTACAGTTGCAGGGAATGCAGCCAAGCCCAGTAAGCAGGCCATAATAACCGTTCTGTTGGACAGGAAGTAAATATATTTGAACTATATTTCATAATTTTTTGAGAACAATATAATGTACACTCTTATTTTCTCTTGTTTACTTTCTCTGCTGTCTGGCCTGCATGAACACTTGTCAGCAGCATGTGACTGCTGTGGGAGGATTCCCCAGCCTTATCTCTTCACTGTTCCTAGCCATATGCAAGTATGCATTGGGTAAAGATGGGAACATTGAAATGCTGTTGTAGATCTCTGATTTCATTGATTAGATTTATGTTTTAAAGTTCCAGGATATTTTACTGTACTGACCTAGCAGAGATTCTGTGAATGTGAATGAAAGACCAGAACAGAGCAGGGTCAGTAACCCATTGTACATGTGGATTGAAAGGCACTCAGCTGGGCTGGCACAAAGGCTGTAACTGGGTACAGATTTCCTGCTCTGGTCTCTGAGGCAGTTCTACACTTAGCAAAGGCTGGAAACTGCTGTTTTGCATCACCAGTAAATATCTACTTGTTCTTATAACAGGCCTGTCTTTTAGCAGAATCCTTTTTTGGCGTTCAGCCACCATGTTTTTATTATCA
Source organism: Psilopsiagon aymara (assembly GCA_024733675.1). Taxonomy (NCBI): domain Eukaryota; kingdom Metazoa; phylum Chordata; class Aves; order Psittaciformes; family Psittacidae; genus Psilopsiagon; species Psilopsiagon aymara. The sequence goes on along the minus strand of JANRGW010061250.1, from coordinate 51,819 downwards.
ACAACCACATTCTCCAGATATTCTCACTGAGATTTCATTTTGCAGAAGCACAGTGCTAGGATCCCTTTGGGTGTTAGCAGTGCTCAGTATTGGTTTTTTGCAAGCCAATGTGGCTTTTGTAAGCCAGCATTGCCAGTGAACGCAAGATTAGCCTGAACAGCCCTATTCAAAAGGATGCTGAGTCAACTACATAGCTTCACATCTGCAAAGAGTGCAGGCAGAGCAATTTGCAACTACAAAAGCCCATGCAGACAAATCTTTGGTCTCCACTCCAGTAACAGGTCCCTTCTCCCCTGAATACATTTGACGCTATTCTCTCTAGAATGGTGTACCTGCTAGATAAACAGGAAGGCCAAGATACAGAAAAAGTAGAGACGAGGAACAGGTAAATACATGCTTACCAAGCACTTATCGCATCTTTCTCCAATCACATTTGGTTTGCACTGACAGAAGCCTGTTTCATGATGACAAGAGGTCGAAAGGGAACCATTCACATGGCACACACAAGCTAATGTTTAGACAAAAAGAAACCAAATTAAAAAACTTTATTAATGTCTATCTATATGCAATATTATAAAGTATTCCAAATTTGGTATTTGGTATTTGGTTTTGTGTTTCAACTGTTTATATCCCACGGATATTAATATCTCCCTACTATACACTTGGGCTAAAACATAAAAAAAAAAACCCAGACCTCTGTGAATAGATACATTTGAGAAGTTTGTTTCTTCCAGCCCTATATGTAACATCAGAAGTAGGAAATGTCTACAGGCCACTGGAAGGACAGTGTCAAGCAAGGCAGTATGTTAGAGAAATATGAAGTGTCAGTCCCTAACACAAAATATTCCTTCCTGAAGGCTAACCCAACCCTAGTTTTCAACCTGCACTTGCAAAGACACAACTTGAAGGTTAATGATTTCAGCAAAGCTGCATATCTCCTCATCTATTCTACATGTACATCCCATGTTTCTTTAAATTTTGAGAGTAATAATACTAGCTTACCACGACAGTTTTTCTCAATCACTGCATCCCCATAATACCCATCAGCACACTTTTCACAGTGGTGACCTGCCGTGTTCCCCAGACATTTCAGGCATTGCCCTGTGAAGGTATCACAGTGGCCATCTTCCTGAGGGTTTACATTGCCATTGCATCCACAAGGAGCACATGATTGTCCAGGCATGAGTGGATTTCCATAGTAACCATTAGCACACCTGCACGGAGATTAAAAACTTTATCAGCTAGAATGCAGTCATGTAAAACACTGCCCACCCAATGGCGCATTTCCTATTGATTTTTTACCTAAAATGTCTCTATATTACAAACAAAGACAAGATGGGAAGGAAAATCTTATTAGGAATATTCTGTACATATGGTATGAACAATTCAAGGCAAGTAGGATGATGAACAGTCAGTGATGTCAGTGATACAGATATTTTACCCTAAGCTAGTGCACGTACCTTTCACAATGAGAACCAGTATAACCTGGAAGACAGCTGTCACAGATAATCCCACCTCCTTCACTCAGTTGGCAAGTAGGACTGAAACTATCAACAATAGTTATGGCAGTCAATATCAATACACAGAATCACAAGACTTAAACAAACATTCACTATCCACCCTTCAAGTCTAGGCACCTACCTATTAACCATGCAATTGCAGATTTTTCTAAATTAACATGAATGCTACAAACATCAGAATATTTAGAAGTAAAATTATCACTTTAAAACCTCAAGATTCTTGAGGGCCTTTTCTTTTAAAGGAAAGCAAAACTCTAAAACTTCCTAAAAACCTGTTCCTCTTTCTAGCAAACCTGTCCAATTTCTGTAATGAACTCCTTTTCATATGCAACACTTCTGACCTTCTGTTGTTTTCAGAAACAACATAAAAGATAGCAGCAATTTTGCTGCCAGGCTTCAGGGTAGCTCAAAGTTTTACTTCATGGACAAACTGCACAAGTTCACTCAGCCTGTCTTAACTGTCTGTACTTTTTAATACCTCCAAAAATCTCTCTCAAGAAGGTACACAGAAATGAAGAGAGAGGAAAAGTCTTTCTTTCCATCAGATTTCATGTCATTTTTTTCTTTATCTCACTTTCTGATTCTGCTTAAGATGTGAAAGAAAATCTTACATAAGCAGCTTACTTGTTCGCAGCAGAACTCAGAGGACATGCACAGGGCTGGCAGTCCTCAGAAGTTTCTTGGGATGGATTTCCATAGAAGCCAGGCAAGCACTGATCACAGAAAGGTCCTGTTGTGTTGTGTTGACAAGCCTGCAAGACATGGAAAAAAATCTTCTTTTACTTACTCTTGATGTTTTTCCAGCCCCGTGAGGGATTCCTGCTGGAGTCAACTTCTGCATGTAGTGTAAAATTCGAGGAAGCCATTCTTCAAGACATGAAGAATGGAGTAGAACTTTGAAATAAAGTGCATTTTTTTTCTGAGTTGTAACAATAAATCTGAATTGTTTCTTTCCTACATTTTAGGATATACTTTACACTATGAAAACAGCCATACTACTTACACACAAGCTTATTTTGCATATTGCACACATTTAGAGTAACAAAATTCTTACATATTTATTACTAGTATTTAGCTGCTTTATTTCTGTGCCCTTTAAATTTCAGAAGAGATCTTGAGAGCTAAATTCTCTCTTCAGAAGGTAATGTGTAATTTCCACTGATTTCAGCCATGGAAAATGAACATGTATCACAAAACTGGCATTCCCCAAAACACTGCTTAATTTTGTTCCTCGCAGGAAAAGTTTTATTGTCCCACGCAGCAAGCAAAGTTGCAATTTTTATCAGCCAGCATATGTGACATCTTTATTTTAGTTCTGATTATTCCCCACCTGAGATGATAAATTAAAAGAAACGCTTTACTGGAGAACACTTTAATGGACCCCTCCCGAACATATTCTGAAATAAAAAATAAAAAGCAAAAAAAAAGAAACATGTGGTACCCATAGATTGAAATTTACATACACTGTAAACTTGCTTCCCACAGCCAAAAATGCTCTCCTAAATAGGTGCGTAAAACACAAAACACTTTGAAGGATGACTTACAAAGCAAACACCATGAATATCACACTCAGTTGCATGCCCATTGCATTTGCAGGGTTGACAAATACCTCCAAAGAGTATTCCATCTACACGATAGTACCCAGGAAGACAGGACTGAAAAGAAACCAGAAGGAAAAAGCAGTAGCACTATGTGTGTTAAAAGTACACATGAAAACATTTTCAAAGAGCCTGCTTCCGACCACCCACCATCTGCCTCATTCACACTGTGGTAACTGAATGCTCTTTCAACACTACTGATGTCACTGAAGCTTTCTCCTGGTGGTTGTTTTTATTTGTGCTGAATAAAGGGGGTAACAATCAACTCCATAAAACTTTGATTCAGCCCTTTGTCCCCTAAAGGCATGAAAGTTAAGATTTATGCAGTTGAATATGAGAAGTTCTTGATTATGGGACAATAAAAACCAGATGTTCTACCTCCTCTGTAGAACCATTAATGATGCTATGGCACAAGGTTTCATGCCAAAATGATCTGTAAAAATAATTTCTGCTACTCTGTTGATGGTGCTCTGCCTCCCCAATCTTCTATTCACAGATACGTAAGACACCACTTTGTGTGACACATTTGACCCTTGTGGGATCTTCCAAAGGCTAGCATTCCTCTCTGCTAAGACTCCTTATTGCCTCCATAAACTTAATGTCATGAAACAGAAATAAACTGCACACAATTCAGATGCAGGAAAAGTGCTTTTAGTGAGTAAGTTAAGATCAAAACAACTTTACAGAGCTTTTACAGCTGTTCCCTCTGCAACACTGATGTTCTAAAGTGCATCATGATATTTTAATGCCACCAGAAAGAATTCAAGAAATAAGCTTAAAATCCCATTTAGTGCATCTGGAAGAAATATCTACAGCACTGTGTACAGTATAGTAGACAGCTATACTTTTATGGCAGTATAATTAGAGGCAGCCTGCCTTTGAAACTTATCTCCTTTCAGGTAGGAGATAATTTTGCATATATAACACTGTAGGAGGTTACCTCACAGGATATTCCTGTGTAACTTTGAGGACATTCACAGAATTCCACATCTGGTGCTGAAGAAAGATCTATAACATTTGCATTTGCAGTATCCAGGGTCACAGAGTCCAGCCTAGGGTCAAGCATGAAAACATCACATCACCGAGTTTGAACAGGATAGCTTGCTTGTAGGGGAGTAACATTGCTGAGAGCTGATCCCTGGCAGGGACAGCTAAGGAACACGCACAGATCCCTGCTGTGAAAGGACTGTGATCATAGTCTTATCAACTGCATTTGCAATTCAGGGAGTAGACGTGCCCTCCTGCTGTTATCATTGGTTTTACTACATTGTCTCTTCTCTCATGGAGAGGTTTAAACAAAACTTTCCCCCTCCATCGTGATATTAGAGGTACATCAGTAGGGCAGCCTTCTACTGCTGTTCTGAAATAAGATAGCTTTACTGTACCATGTGTAAAACAAACACATATCTAAGATGAGTAAGTAGTGAGAAACAGCACCAGTTCATTGGTGCTGCAAACAACAGAACAAAGCAAAACCTCTTACTATAAACAATGGCATTTTGCAGCAGAGACAATCTTCTCAGCCACAGGTAAAATAATTCAATTAAATCTTTAAAAACATTTGAGAAAGACACACATCTCTAAATGGAGATAAATATCACCGATACTCAAGAGCAAAAAAGGGCACAGGCAAATCTGGTACTGAGTCCAATGTTATTGACATGAATGGCTTGAGAGTATCGAGCGACCAGTTAATCAATTCCAGCCCAATTTTCCTATTATGCACTGCCTTAAAGATGAGTGTCAGTAACATCTACAAACAGACATTAAAAGAAACTACAGCCAGCATCTTTACTGGCAGGTTTTCAAGAGTCACTGATGGATTAACTTGCCACATACCAAAATAAGTATACTGTTGAGAGTTTCAGAGGTATTTCCCTCTAACAAAGCAGATATTGTAACAGGGCTTTTATGCAGTATTCCTTTTAAGTAGAAAACAATGTTTCTGTTTTCAGGTATCTTCAAAATGACCAAATGCCCTTTTCCACACATTCCACATCAATATATTTTTGGGACAAGATCTGTTTAGAGAAAATTCAATAGAATTTTTTTTTTTCCTAGAAATTATTAATGCAAAACTTTAGGAATACTGCCACTATGAGTATACATATGCACAAAACCAGTACAACTACATAGATGAACTTGTATATTTTCTCTCCCTCACCTGTACACAGCTTTTTTGGCAATGTTATAGTTGGCCCTGATCAGAAGATGGGTCATGTTTACAAGCACAGTCATCAACTTTTCCCGGTCTACAGCTTTTTTTGTATTGAACTCTATGAAATTCTCTGCTACAAATCTCACTGCATTAGAGTACTCCTCATATGGCTGCAATGACAAGCCTGCTGCTCTTGTACTCAAAATCTGCCCATTACCCTGAAATTGAAAGAGAAAGAAAAATTTTCTGCATTTGCACACAAATATTATTAAGCAAGTGTCAGATACACATCCAGGTGTCACTGAAAAGAGGAAAACTAGATTTATTGCACTGGAAAAGACTGACTGTTCTGCATTTTTCTACGGCTTCAGGAAGACTACAATCCCATTCTATTTTGGCTCAGAGACATCAGAAATACTTGATGTTCTTTTGGAAAAATAATTAGGTTAAATTAAAAAAAAAACAACAATCAAATACAGCCTTCTTCTACAGAATACAATATCTTTTCTCCTTTGTCCTACTGTTAAGTATATATTTTACAAAATTATGCTTTTTTGGAGGTGTTTTTACTGCAACATAAATCTAGGAAAGTAAGCAATCAGTAAGAACACTCATCTGTTTTCTAAATACAAGTCCTTCCAGCTTATTGTAGTTCCTTTTCTAAACAGACCTTGTATATTTGTTAATGAACACCTTACTTGTTTGCACGTAAGTTAAACTCTAGGTATTTACCATTTAAAACAAGTATTGTATACCTACAGTTTCAGACAAATGGTTCAGAAAATCAGAAAAATGAGTAGTAAAATTGAAACTGACAAAACTACTACTATAAAAACATTATTTCATTTGCCTTTTTTTAACCCTTCATAGATTCATAAAAATGTCTGAATAGTAACAAGGTGAAAAAAAAAAATTATCCACCTGAATGATGACATCCACACTAGAGACTATATCACTGTCCACACTCTCCATTGGAATGTCATAAGATACCGTATACTTCAAGACTCCACCAAAAGCTGTGAGCTGAAATGAAAAAAACAGCAAAGTCTTAGAAACATACCTCCAACCAGCACAAAGAAATTACCTGGGACAGTGCACTCTCCTAATTATAGGAGTACATGGCTTCCAAATACCACTTTCCAGGGAAAATTTAACATGCTGTATGGATCAGCAGAAGGACAAGCGCTGTCTTGTTGCTGTGCAGGTGGTGAAAGGCAGCTGAAGGCTCTAGAGATAATTCAGACAAGTGCCCTCATTCAGTGAAACACCTACAGTACTTTCAACAAACAGCAGAGGTTTAAGCTACCGTCCTAGCCACAGGGCACAGCATGTTGGAATTAGTCACATTCCATATTCCACCTTCCAGGCTTCTTAGTCCCACAACTGCTGCTGACTACTTCAAAATAAGAGATCAGAATTTGAGTGAATGCTGCCCTGAGCAAAATTAATACTTGATTATACATTTCTGAGACTTGTTTTCAATTACTGTGTCACCACACTAAGAAATGGAGCTGCATGGGCAAGGATGCTGGACTGAATTAAAGGTGATGTTGCAAGGTTCCCTGTACTTAGCACTGGTGAGGCCACAGCTGGAGTTCTGAACCCAGTTCTGGGCTTCCCAGTATAAGAAAGAGGTGGACATCCTGGAAAGAACCCAGCAAAGGGCCACTAAGAGAATGTAAGAGCCCGAAGCATTTTTCGTATGAGGACTGAGTACGGGACTGACCAGCCTAGAGAAGTCTCAGGGAGATCTCATCAAAGTATACAAAAACCTGAGATGAGGATGAAAACAGCATAGAAACACACCCTCTTCAGTGTTGCCCACTGACAGGACAAGAGGAAACAGGCACAAATGGAAACACAGGAGATTCCCTCTGAACATCCAGTTACCACTTTTTTATTGCTATTGTGATCAAACACCAGCACATGTTGTCCTGGGAGGTTGTGGAGACTACGCTCTTGGAGATACTCAGGAGCAGCTCTCTGGACATGGTGCTGAGCAACCTGCTCCCAGTGACAGTGCTTGAGATGAGAGGTTGTGCAAGATGACCTCCAGAGGTCCCTTCCAACCTCTACTATTCTGTGATTCTGCTGCAAAAATGCCAGTCCCAGAGCTTTAAGTAGTAACCAGGGCAAAAATTAAAGACTACCTCGTTAGAAGCCAATAAATGTGAAATGAAAGATGGCCAAGAGGCAGGTAAGAATTTAACGGTCTTGTCTACTGCACTGGACAAGATGTGAAGGGTGTAAGCTTTGGATCGGAACTGAGAGTATGGAGAATGTGAGCATGTAAGTTAGTAACAGTCAAGAGAAAAAAGAAAGATCATATTGTATCAAGAATAGGCAGAGAAGAAAGGGGGGAGATAAAAAGCTCAAAGAGCAAGAAGAGGGTACTGGGCATGACTGGCTCAGAACACTATGATTTGAAGAGTAAAGATAGATTGAGAAGTCTGGTAATACTGTGGTTTATGTGCAATTTTTAATTACAAAAAACTAAATAGTTAGATCAATACATTAGGATTAAAAGAGAGAAACTATGAAGGACTCACTTTATTTCCTAAATATGTCTCAGGTGCTGACCAATAATAAGTGTGTTTCAGTACTTTCACAGCCTCAGTATTGTTAATACTTATTTGACGGGGTCCATCAAATTGGCTTCGCTGAGGTTGCATGCTCCTTGTGTTATACAGATCAGTAACAAGCCATCCAGTCATGTCTGATATCTGCAAGAAGGAACAGTGACGTTAAAGGAGTTAGGCTTGATGTCACTGAGAAAGCAGTCACTAAACTCAACCAAACTGAGAGATGCTTTCATTAGCCCAGTCTGACATCAATACACGCAAATATGCCACTTCAGACTAGGATTGTCTCTACCTCTCTATTACATAGGAACAAGTATCAAATGAGTGCAATTTTCATCCTCTTAATAAAATTATCATTATATCTATGTAATTCCTTGAGAGATGATGATTATCTCAGCTGCCAAATGACATTGAAAATCCATTCCTCTGTAAGGAGACACACGCCAGAATTTGGAGTTAACTTGGGCACATGTCAAAGAGAAATACAACACATTTTGCTGCTGCCTGAGGAAAGAATATTAGGTCATGGACATAACATATAAATACCTGATTGATGGGCCACGTTAGGCTGTCACAGACATCAGAAACCCCAAAGCAGAAACACTCTGTGCAGCCCTGAGGATTTCTTTCTTGCAAATTGTAGAATCCTGGTTTACAGAGATCACAGTTTTCACCTTCTACATTTTCCTGTAAACGGCATATTTGTTTTGCATCAGCATTATAATGGTAACAAATACAGTGAATTAGATGGGATTTAGGCATAATAGCATCCAGAAGGTTGTAAAAGAAAAGCTATTTCAGCACAGCAGGATTATTGAATAAGACTCAGTGATTAAAATTAAAACTGATTTGAAGAATTAATCAGAATTTGTCAGTTCATCAAAATCTAAACATGCCCTGGGAAGAGCTCTATTGTGGTGAAATTTCAGTACATAGAAGGGTTTGAAAAGCTTTTGCCAGTTTGCCAGGCTACTTCTTATGAAGCAAATTTCACCAGAAAGAAATCTTAGACCTTTGGTAACAACACTACCAACTGTCTCTTCTTCTGGACCAGTGTTTGTCATGCCAGGTTTACATAAGACTTCTCTAAAGAGGTAGGCTATGTGCTTTTGTCAGCAAACTCTTTTTGCAAATCATGTGAAGAAATTTATGATCTGAGCACTGATTCAAACTCCGAAGATGACTGCTTTCTATTTGTTAATATACAACCTTAGGGAAAAATCTCAGGAGAAGGGCCTCCTGATACAATGACATTTTCAAATCTTATATTTTTACAGAAAGAGTATTTGTATGCTCTTCTCAAACTTTTTTTCTCAGTCTTCAAGATGCACTTGGATCATACATTTCACTTTGTCTCTAACATTATTAGACAGAAATTATTATGTATTTCTTAATGAAAAATAAAACCCTTACTCAATAACTAGATCTCAAGAGCTGCATTTCACTAAAGATCAAATAATACGAAACTATAGAGTATAAAAAGGAATAGCTTGTACTACTATGTTCACAAAGGCAGCATAGGCTCAGAAATCTTGTCTCCTTCATTTGGTATTTGAGCATACGACTTTTCTTCTTCTTTTCTTTTACCTCTATATGTGGGCTGCTAACTGGTGGCACTCTCTGTGATCTGACCTAAACATTCTAGACACCAGGCTCATGGCCATGACAGCACTTAAAGGGGTCAGTTTCTTATCCAGTTTCTACAAAAGCTTCACCAGTTAGCTGCATTAGCTGATGTAGTGCTACTTTGGCTCAAAATTAGGAAAATGGTTGTATTTCCTTCTTCGTATCTTAAGTGGCAGATGGAGCTATTTCTTTGTTCCAGACTCTGGTTATTTATTTGTTCAACATTTTGGATGAGATAAATTATGCAAAAGGAGTAAGAAGTTTCAGAAAAATTGTCAAACAAACCATGAGTATTTGGCTCCTATTCACTGTCATACTTGGCAACAAATACATAAACTACTAGCTAACATTAGCTTCAGAAAATTAAGTGTAACTTCTTTAAATATTGACACAGAGCTTTGTAATAAAGTTCAGCAGAATCTACAGCTGCAGGATATTTCAAGGGGTTTGGATATTTACCAAAAACTAAACAAGGCTGCAAAAAATGCTCTCTGGTTTTGTTTCAGGGTTTTTTTCTTTTTAAGCATTTTTTTTATGGTTCATATTTTGTAATCAAATACTTATATCATATTTCATACATACATCTAACATAATTGTTCCAATAGTTCTTTCCAAATGCATACTAGTTCTTCACATAAAACAGATGTTACAAACACATTCTTTCTTTACAAGAAATCAGTGACTTCGAGAGAAATACCAGCTCATCCCTAAATCAAACCCAGCTAGGCATGCAACCATTCTGTGCACATCCACATCTGCAGTTATTATTTGATTTTAATGTCCGTTTGGCATGTTATTATAGAAAATGGTTTATCAGCAATATTCAGAACTGTTCAACATAAGTTATCACATTTTTCAGTCCATACAACAGTTAGTAATTAAGTTTTAGGTTGTCAGGTGTACAGTTACACCAGGTTGCTTCTTATAAACAGTGATCTTCCCAGTTAATTAATTTTCCTTATTATAAAACAAATCAATCCACAGATTCTATTTGAAACAAAAATGACAGTTTAATACTCACTTTGCAAAGACAAGGTTCTGTGCATGGATCTTCATTAATGCTACCAATCAGGCTGCAGTTACAACGCAGGCAGTTTGGATAGCCCCGATACCCAAATGCACAATGATCACATTTTTCTCCTGTGTAACCTTCTCTGCATTGACACTGTCCTGGCCAAGTGCCTTGAAAAGCAAAAATGGAGAAACAAATAAATAAAAGCAGGCAGCAGACTGCATTCAAGATGTCTCAGAAGGTGTAAGTAACTTAACATTTCTTTTTTATTACACTCCCTGTTACTTTTCAGACTTGGCATAACCTCAGTCTCACCATCTACTTTTCATGTTTATAATATGAGATGCACAGAAACTGCAGCAAAATTGATTTTGTCACAGCTACAGCAGCATTCTTGAACAAGTGTTAGATCTGAGACCTTCACATTATTCTACATAGTCAGAGGCTGCCATCCCCACACAAGGACACATTCAAGGACCTGACCTACCTTAAATCCTAAAGGGATGCTATGCCTCACTCCCTCTTCCTAAATATTTGCTATTTTTTTGAATTGATACCTAACTGGCAGCCCTTCACAAGTAGGCAGTGTTTCCTTAAACTTTAACATCCAGGAACATGGCCAGATTTAAGTTTTATTGAAAAGGTGCTTCCTGCTTCCTTACCACGCTGTGAGTCAGAATGGTGCTCATCTTTAATGCAGTCAGAACTCAAAGAGCCAAACGGGTCGCAGTTACAGGGATAGCAGGGGCGATCCTCATAGGGAGAAACCTAAAAAAAATGAATGTTCTCATCAAATTCTCACAATATTCACTGGGAAAAGTAAAGTTACATCTGTTTCTTGTCTGGTACTAGTCTGGAACTAGATCACTGGAACTAACACGAATAAAGACTGGAAAAGGGAATAGGCAGCAACAGATCAAGGGACTAGTTTAATTTTAGCAAATAGAAAATCAGGGGATTGCAGCATAGAGAAAACTTATATGTGGGAACAAAATTCGGTCTTCAATAGCACAAAGATACAGTAACTCCGAATGGTTGAAAGATGAAGCCTGACACATTCAGCATAAATATTTTTTTTCATGTAACAGAAATTAACCACTGTGATGATTTGCCAAAGATTATGGAAATGTTTAAGACAAGAATGGATGCTTTTTACAAAGATACTCTGGTTCAAAGACGAAGGAAATAAAAGAAACCCTTGGCTCTGTGTTCAGTGGGAGGACAGATTATCTACTCATGAAGATTCATTCTGATTCATGATCTATAGGCTTTGAAATACAAGGCAATACAACTCGTATGACAAGGGAAGTTTTCTGAATTTTCTTTCAGGAAAAAATTTCCTTCAAGGTGCTTCAGATGTAAAGCACATCAGTAATGAGCTCTAGATACATATTTATTGTCTATCAGTTGACTGAAGTCTTCTTCAATGCAAGTGACTTCTTACACCAAGTGAATCAGAGAAACCCCATCTCCCGTTTACTATTTTGGATGATCTGTACCTGCAGCCTAACCATAGACCTACAGACTCAACTTTGCTCTCTACATCAATTTGTATTGGTTTTCTAAAATACGGGTTTCTGAGACATGCATGAACCTGCAAAAGCAAGATCTTGTGGAGCAGAAATATAGTTCAGCATGTCTTGTTATACAGAGACCTCTAAGACTGCAAGAAGCTCATGTGTTTAACTCTGTTAGTCACACCTTAACAAATGTCTTTTGCGGAGTTTAGGTCATTTTTCAGAAGAATGACACTTGTCAATAAAATGGAAAGTACACAGGCTCAGGAAGCACACAGTCCACAATAATTATGTCAAGAATAATATTCCTTACATCTCATGAGACAAAGAGTCTGGCCTTAGTACCACGTAATGGTCCTTTTTAACACTGTTTGAAAGTGGCTGATATAGGATAGTACACAATTTTGGTACTTCTTAACTGAAACTGAAACTCTAATACTGGCACTTTTTAGAGCTTTATCCACAGGAGAAATGGGTTTACTATCAAAACATCTACATTTCCACACTAGGACTTCAAGTTTCATCTTCACTTATTCTTCTCTTCTCCAACAGCTTGACCTGCCCTCCCACACAACTGGTCAAGCATTTTGTTTTGCTCTGAAAGTTTTGGCGGCATATCATATACAAAAAACCCCAACCAACTTCTAAAGTTCTTTGCTGTTCTGCACTGATAAAAATATGTGCATTATTTACAATCAGATAAAAGACACATCATCATGTCATGCTGTAATTCACCAAAACTTTAGAATGATACTTTTCCAAATCTTACTTTGTTTGGTCTAAAATATCCATCAGCACACATTTCACAGTTGATTCCAGTAGTATGTTGAGTACAGTTTAAACATACGCCACCTCCTATGTACTGGCCATAAACATCCATGCTCCTTTTCTGATCTGCAATACTCTGACTGTAGTAACAATCTTCTGCTTTGTTATGGCAATTACACTCTGTGAAAGAATGGAAAAGAAATATGGGGGTTTTATTTACATTATATAACAGTTCCTATAACTGACATTTTGCAAAGTGGAAAGTATAAGTAGAAAAACATATCAATCCATCTCAAAAATGTGGTTTTTTTTTTTCTGTTAAGCCATGCTATAAGCTTCAGCAGTCTTGATACACTGCAGTTCTTAGCAAGTAAGCACATTTCAAAACCACTGTCATGACTTTAATAGCACTGTTTTTAACAATATTCTGTAGATCCCATTAAGACAATCCTGTCAGGACTGATGTCTATAGTGATGTGTGCTAATAGCGATAACTTTAATATATTTAATATATAGTTATAACTACTTACATATACTATTATATAACTATTTATACATGCTATTTATAGTTATATAATAACTATTAGTAATTATATAGTTATAACCATTGTTCTTTTATTTTCTATCCTCTGCATTACAAAACAAAATGTGCCTAATTTTTCTCTTATTTATACTACAGACAAAAGTCTGAGAAGCCAACACTGCCAGTACACAAGTATAAACTCAATTTAGGTTAGCAGATACTTCAGTCATAAACACTTACTTCCCAAAAAAGTGACATTAAGACTTGAATAAATACTTCCTCTAAAGAGACCACTATCCTATATGCAACTGCAAATTTTATCTAAATTGGTTCTTAACTCTCTGCAGCTCATACTATGCATTAGCACTGTGAAAAGAGAAGATGCACTAACTAACAACACGTTCAGCCACACTGGTACAACTTAAGTCAATCCATCAGACAACCTGAAATACAGTTGGCCAATAAGCAGTTTCTTTCAAAACATTTGTTATCAGAACAAAGTTGTTTACCTGACAAAATTTATGACCAACATAAGAAATTTGTATTTCTAGTACCTAACAAAATGAGTGATGCAAATCTGCTTGTTTTTACAGGAGTGTAATAAATTCCCAAGTCTCTTTAAAAGAAAGAGATCCTGAAAACTTTACTACATGACAACTTCATTAGACAGGGAGTCACACTGGATAGAATATTTAAACAATCTTAACATTTACAATTAGAAATAGGTTCTCTACCTTTAAACAATCCCATGAAGGCTGTTAATAGTTTCTGGATTTTTCTTGGGAATTAGTATAAATAGGTATGAAAAGCAATCTCACACAAGAAATAATAAGCCTTGACAAAACAATCTAAACCTTTGTGCATACTTACTCTCACATTTGTTCCCAGCAGAAATGGTTCCTGGTCTCCACGGTTTCTGGTGGTAGCCTGGACAACACTTGTTACAGCTCTCTCCACATGTGTTGTGTTCACACTGGCACTGCAATTTCTAAGAATAAAAATTTTGCTTTCTTGAAGTATTTTTCTAATTGACAATTTAATCAATGTGGCCAAAAGTCTGTCTAATATCAGATATACTCAAAAAAATGTCAAGATCCAGAATTAACACTGGACTGCTCAACCATGCGGTATCACCTACCTGGGAATAGACTTTCTAAAACAGGAGGGTAAAATCTTCTGTGTTGCAAGAGAGATTATTTCCTGTTGTGCCCCTTAAACTGTTTAAATTTAATGCCAAAGAGTTTATTTTGAGAAAGATACATTACCAGAGACCCAGATATGCTTGCACAGAACAGGAAGAAAGTGATAGCAAATACTTGTGTATACCATATCGTATGATCTCTTTTAGCCTCCTCTTTCTCAGGCTCCTCAGGCAAAGTCTTTTTTTTTTTTTTTAAATTGGAAAAGTTGTTTTCTGAAAATAAATTCATGAGATTAAATAATACCTTTGTTATTTCATCCAGAGGGCAGCTTCGAGCATGGCCGTAACAAATACACATACCACCAACAGAGATGTCCTTTATTGAATAGTAGTACTAGGAAAAAAAAGTTGAAAAAGGGATGAATAAAAGACATTGATTTGCATTTGCATCTTCCACCCTACTCTGGAAAATCAAATACCATCAATCGGCTATTCTGCAACTTGAAAAATAAAGAAATACTTGAAAATTAAAGAACTTTTGAATTTTTTCCAGTTTTGGAAACCTTCCATTTTGTGATTCACACACTCACACACCCCACCCCACCCATTATTTTTGCTCATTGGTACAAAACATTAACTGACTTTTAACTTTAAATAAGTATGCACAATTCCTCAGCTTCAGGAAAGACCACCAAATGTAACTTCAGCAAAAATTTATTTGTAAAAAAAACCCAACCTTTTTCACCCTGTAAGAAGCCATGAAGCATAACAAATTGCTATATTTTAATTTAATCTGTGGAGTAACAGTATGCTTTCTTAAAACGGGAACCTTGACTTCCCTTAAAACCAGCCTGAGCACTCACTTCCTGAGCAGCTCTTTGCTCCTAGTGTGTATCATTCTATCCAAATTCTTAGCTTAAAAATTGGTGATACAGCAGAGTACAGCCCATTAATAACTCCAGGCAGTGAGCAAAAACAACATACATAAGGAAAGGATTTAATTTTCAAGGCAAAGAAGATGCAGGAAATGGCCATCTGGGTTCAGTTACAGCTGCAGTATCAGCATGATTGGCCAGTTTGTATCCTGGGAAGCATGTACTCCCGGGGAATGAAAAAGAAACACTTTTTGAGGATACTTCTAAGGAAAGAGTTCAAGACTCCCAGACCTAACAACTCTACAGTCATCTGCTTCAGGAAGACAAGGCAGCCCTGGGTGGTCATACATGCTGACTCCTGGACTGCTATTTCTTTGAAGGATCTTGGAGCTGGAGCAAACTAGCTTCTTTGATTTCATATATCACTTGTTACAGCTCTCTCCACATGTGTTGTGTTCACACTGGCACTGCAATTTCTAAGAATAAAAAATTTTTATGGTTTAAAATTTTTTATTATGTTTAGTATTTTATGGTGGCATTTTTTCATGTTATGGGCTTGAATTTAGGGACTTATCATGAATTGCTATGTCTTTAACTTTGCATAAGAGGAGAGAAGGAGGTTGAGGCTCAGAAAAGTAGGGGGACAAAAGCAGAACTGTGTTTCTTGCTGCGTTCTCTGCTTCATCTGCTTTTATGTCTGTTTTCTTAAAACTCACAGTGTATGGCTCACAGCAGCTGTGTTCAGCTTGGAGTTGAACGAGACACCAATGTTAGCCAAATGCTACAGACAGAAATAAATACCTAAATATAATACAAAATAAAGGTGCTGCGGAACACTTAGAAAAGAGCTGCATCAGCCCTTTTACAAAACTATGTACAAGAAACTAAACACAATTGAAAAAGAAAAGGTACTGCAGCTGCATCACAAGCACCCTCAAGTGACATTTCCATCAGCCAGACTGTATTTTTTTATTTTAATGATAAAGCATTATAAAAATGTTCCTAGCATAAATCATTTGCACAAGCAAATAAACCAAAAAGCAAACAAATAAAAAACTGTGTCTAAAAGGCATATTTTCAAAGCTATTTCTGATGAAGTATTGTTGTTAATAATGTCAAAGGGAAGGCAAGAATTACTTAACAACCAATCAAAACAGCTCTGTGAATATCAAGGCTCATGTACTGTCTCCACCTCAAATAGATCAGAAAAGGCTTTCCCATCGAGTCATACCAATTACCATTTCTGAAGAATCAGCTTACCCTTCTGGTAACAATGGGGTCTAGTTCTTTTGGATCATTATGGCTGAGAGTCATGAGATCAGCATTAAGAGTTCGAATGCGCTGCAGTCGTAGGCGAATGTACCGTGCAGAAGTAAATTCCAAAAGCTCTTGTGAAGGATCATCAGCACTAGGCCTACCATTGATCAGTGATGTGTGAATCTAGAAAGAGGGACTGGCTCAATCATAAACATAATTGTAACAATAAACATCATAGTGTGAGAATTAAAAACACAGCTTGTTTTCCAGCAACTCAGGATGGTGTGATGTTAAACTACCTGGAATCCTTTTTTTTTATCCCCCCTCTATTTGCAGGTAGAATTCCCACTTCCTGACTCACGGAGTTCCAAAACCACCACTCTCAGCTGATCACAGCCTCAAGTCTCCTGGACTTTCCCGGAGACAGCATAAAGATAAAAACTAGTCCGTGGGTTTCCTTCTTCTTCCTTATAGAGATGGAACATGTAACTCTGGTCATAAGCACAGTTTTGTCTTTCCAGATTTCTCATCTGCAATTTGTAAAGATCGTATCACAAAACCCTTTAAGGCGCACATGCCCAATCTGGGTCATTAATCCTCTGCTTCGCAGGGATAGGGCTGCCCAATCAGCAAGGACTACACAAGTGATATGAGCGCACAGTGGGAAACCACAACACAGATAACTGAAAGCAAAGTGTTGCCATCATAAACCAACCCATCTGGCCTCCATGTTTCTCCCACAATCCCAATTGGCCCCACTGTGATGACTTCTGGTATCAATTTGCACAACTTATTCTGGCAACAGCTCCTTCCTTCTCTCTAAACCAGCTTATGAACACACAAGGATTTAGTCTCATATGACCATGCAGTTCCTGCACTGTTTCATGGAAGAAACTGAAAAATAAGACCATAAAGGCCTCACACAAATGTCAAACAGTTCACTCGGTATCACAGAAAATAAGGAATCATGCTTTCGTTTGTCAGCTACATTTTAGAGTGCACTACATACCTTCAGTTATGAAGAGTAATTTTGTCTCATATGCTACTCTTTATAGTTTCAATACTGTCAAATTGTTCCTCTGAAAATGCCTAGAAATACTACATAATTTTGTTTTTAAATTTTAATCTTTAAGCTAGGGGCTTCCAAGACAGTAACTGTTATTTCAAAGACATACAGAGAGTAGTAACCGCATGCAGACTCCCAACAGTATAATTTTGCAATTTATGAGCTATTACCATTCCTCCTAAATATTCTAAATATTGTGTTCAAAGTATTCTATACTGTGTTCAAAGAATGTCACTTTTCTAATGGTCCATTCAGAAACTACCCATGACCAACTTTCCAACTGCAGAATAAGTTCTGAGATGCACAACTTTTTCCAGGTCTGATCCCACAAATTAACACCACCTTACATAATATTCAGCTCTCATAAAAACACAGGGAATTCTTCTAGTCCATTTCCTATTTTAAAGCAGAATGTAGTAGACTTTTGTTAGATGTTTGACCAATCTGTTCTTGAAGACCACTGGTGCTGGTGACTCAACAATCCTCCAAGGCAAACTATTACAGCCTTTTCTGGCTTTATTGTCAGAAATCTCCTAACCTCTGAACAATGTTTTCCTTATTGCAGTTTCAGACCACTTCTTCCATCCAACCAGATATCCAGAACAGATTATTCCCCCTTGTACCCATGTTTTATACAACTGAAGATTGAACATGCCCACCCCATCTCAATCTGTTCTCTCTAGGCATACCAGGTGCAACATATTCAATCAGAAGTCATGTATTCTGCTGGGAACTACAGGACAGTAGACCAACTATTCAAGTATCATTTCATTACTTCTACTGGAAAAATATTATATGTATATAACACACTCACTATAGACAAACTCAACTTTACTACAGACACCACATCCTAGTCTTATTAAACCTTAACTACAGGTGCAGAATTTTCTGGTCTCAGTGCCATTTTTGAAACAAAAAGAGGAGGACCTAACCATGGCATTTGGAGTTCTAGCATGTTGTGTTTCCTCTTTATCACTTAGCCTCTAGAGATTAAAAGATACAGAAAGGCCTCTCAGAAACAATTGGCCTTACCTCCAGTGTGACACATCCATTGCATTTTACATAGTCTTGCCTAACTAAACCTCTAATTTTCTGATAATATATGGTCTCATGGTCTCTACTCCTGAGTAGTGCCTTCAAATGATGAAATATGAAACATTATTCACATTTTAACTCCAAAGTTACCTACTGGCTTGATCAGGACAAATTCTGTAATACTGTACTATAATTTTGTAGAGACAAAAGAGGAATCTTTCCCAGCAGGAGAAGGAAGAAATAGTAGGTATAGGAACTAAGACACTAAGGAAGAAAAATACTTTTTCTCCATGTACACTGCTACATTCTAATATACTTCTTATATATAGCTTAGATACATGGATATATTTGTACTACATATTTTTGGCTTACTTGTCCCCCATGATTTGAGACCACTTCCAAACAACTGTACTTTAAGCCTTGGAATTCATCAAGAGCACTGACTTCATTACATGGATTTCTAGAAGCAGATCTCTAAGCACTATAAATGAGGTAGACAGCAGAGCTTACAGTAGAGCAGCTATGCCTCTTCAGATCTGTAAAAAATCTAGCAGCCAAACCAACAAAACGTCTGATATGGCAAAACATGCTATTAGTAGGTGACATCCGCATTTAGATCCTTCTGATCTGTGGGGTATATGCTTACATCACTGCAGTAAGCATTTGATTAAAGTGAATGGGACTTGATGTAACCAAATTTCTTTGTGCTTGTTTTTTCTTGCTGAAACATAGTTTCAAGTTTATATGAAAGTTTGACACACTTTAGCCCTTAGCTGCATACACTCCATTCTTTTCATAACCAAGAAATCAAAACACATTGGCTTCTGTTAGGCTAAGAGTTACTAGCATTCTCCATGGGATAGCACTGCATTTATTATCACAGCCTTACATTATAGCATACACAATGGAGTAACCGCTGGGTTTAATGTATTATTTCATTACGTGGCTGACACTATATAATAAATTACACAAGTACGATGAATAGTTTGCTAAAAGCAAGAACAATCAACAGTGAGGTTGCACAGCTCATAGCTCTTTTAATTATGCTACATCCCTGAAACAATGCCAGTGCTTGTTTAGGAGTTCCAGCTGTGCCGAGCACTTCAGCAGTGTCTGCAGCTTTATCTCGCACAACCAGGTGCTCCTAAACACAGGGGTTTTCTTTGTTAAATGAAAAACCTGACAAAACATAGAGCCTCTGTTACAGTCTTTCAGGATAAAGCAACTAATAATTCACATCTAATAGCTATCATCAAATCATCTGGAGAGAACAAAAATGTTTAGTAATGGGAATACTTAGAACCAGGGACATGTTTCAGCCCAGCATTTAAAAGTTTGCTATACTGGTTTATGGTGCAAAGACAGTATCATTAAAGAAGGATAAGAGATTATCTGGTAGTGCTGAAGGCAAGGAACTCTAGCTGCAACCCAAATGCCTTCAAATTGCTATCAGTCCATGCTCTTACTCACAAATAGCAAGTTCAAAAACAAACATACCTCTCCATGTTCCAGAGGAACTAGTCTGGAATAATAGGAGGTGCAAATCACTTCATCATCTCTCTTGTAAGTTGGCGGCCCAATTCTTGGTGTAATATTATAACGAGTCAAACATTCAGTATCACTAATTGCATAGTACTGCCATGGTCTGAACTCTGTGCCATCTATGGAGCGTTCCAAAATCCAGTTTCCAGGTCGTGGAGCATTAGCAGCTTTGATAATGACATATGCAACTTGAAAGACCTAAAAAAATGGAAGAAGAAACCCTTAACACTTTATTATGCTGTAAAAGACTGATAGAAGCCAAGTAGGAAATAAATTCTAATGTTAAAAGTGGTATATGGTTTGCCTGGGAAGTGGGTAAAATTTGGTGCAGTGACTGGGTAAATTTTTTGCACAAACTTTTGACAAAAGGCCAGTCTAATCTTTTATTAACAGAAACATCTATCATTTTTTGCCCAAACTCTGAACATTAACCCAAAACATTTGTTTATACAACCAAAAAAGACAATGCATTCCATACATCATTCTGTGTAATAGCTGAAATCTGCATGAGCACTGTATGTTTCAGCATTACTTGGGTTTAACATTCTTTCTATAGGAAATATGCTATTTAGCTTCATTGCACCACTGAGGGCTTCAAAGAGCTAGGTTGTTGGGCTTTTTCTTTTCAGAACAGCTGCAACCCAAACAACTCTTTTGTTTCAGATTTTAGCTGGGAGTTTAATCCTCTCAGTAATAGCATTTCTGATAAGCCTTTTATACCCTATATTAAAGCACTCTGTGCATTCCATTTTCATTTTGTGTTAAAGTTATTTAAGCAGACTATTTACAGACACCGCTGAAAACACACAAAGACAAATAAGATCAATGTGAAAAATAGAAGTATGATAGCCTTATTTAAGAATAGTAGCTCTTTCATGATGTGCACTTGCTAAGCCATACAGGTATCAACTATTTTGTTAACAATCCTGGGTCCAAAGTGAACAGCACTGTTCAGCACTCCTGTGAGCAGCCAGGGCAGTAATTGTGTTTATATCACCTTTTAAATGACCTTGTCATGGCAGACAGATAACCCCCAGCCAGCCACAGCATTAGACACTCACGTTGAAGTGCACTTACTGCAAAGCTGTATCTTCTTCTTTACCCAATACCTACTATATCCCTCCTTTCAAAAAGACTGACTTTGCAAACTTTTAAGACTTCTGTATGAGGAGTTTAATGTCTTACATACACTATAGTGTCAAGCCATATTTACATGAATGAAAAATGCCGTATTATTCAACCATCTCAGAGGTATGTATTCTCACCCTTGAGCAGACTGCCTGGTCAGCTGGTATAATCATAACTCTTGCATCCATGTGCACTATTAATACTATGCTGAGCTCCAGTTTGGCCACAATCAGCTCTTTGAGACATTTTTAAATTCAAAATTTTTTAGAGTTTTCTTTCTTTTTGCAATACTGATTAAAGCCAGGGCAAGAACAGCACTTGCCACATAAGAGCAGATTTTGATTTTATCAAAGGGTAAATAAACACACAGAGGTAAGTAGTAACTGCATTGTGTGTGCAATTCAGGAAACTACTTCTGAAACAAAACATTCTTTAAGTGAACAGAGCCTTGCTTGGGAGATCTTGCAGATATGAGAAGGAAAAATAATGGTGATACTTATCTTCAAATGACTTACTAGTTTTAATACCTTAAAAAAAATCAAATTATCTCAGTTCTGATTAAAATCAGATGCAACTTAAAACATGATATTCACTTAGTCTGATTTTAATTTCAGGCACTCCAGTTTCATCCTTTGAGACGACAAGCATACACAAACAGAACATTACCAATCATTCCAATAAAAACAAAATATTTTACACAAACTGAGGATTTTGTCTACTGACTTTTATGACATTTCAACAATGCAAGAAGTAAAAAAATAAAAGAGAGAAGTCTGCTCACTGTTCAGTCACATCCTCACAGTCTTAGAAATAAAATTTCTCTGGGGTCTGCGAATCCTCTGCTGTCCAGCACAATCTTAAAATTTCAAAGTAGTTAACTGAATACCAAGAATGATAAACCAGCCACCATGAAAAGAGCATCTTTTATATAAAACTTACATCATGCCAACAAGCTCCAACTAAAAAAAAAAAAACCTAATCTAAAGTAGATGCTTTTAAAGAGAGAAGAATAAAACTTGGGCTGACTCCAAGTCAAGCAAAAAAGTATTCCTTACACATATTCATAGATTCAGTTAGTGGTAGTTGAGTTACATGCTTGTTTAACACCAAGTCATATTATCATTCTGGTACTCCTAACCTCAAGACACTTGTATGTTACACAAGTCACTTGTATGAGTGCTTTCTCTATCACAACAGAGAATTGCCAAAAACTATTAAAACTAAGAAAGTTTCTTTGGCCAAGCTATGCACCTCCTTTGAGTTCCTTTGAAGTCAATCATTTCTCTCAAATGCACAAAAGATGCAAGACCGGAGCCTCATTTTTTTTCAGTGCTATGGTAGAAAATTTTCCTAAAAAAACTCTTCTATGATGTCTTTTATTTATTTACTTTTCCTCTCTGCTTGCTGTCATCAATTAAACGACTTCTCTACTTATTACACAGTCAGCTGAGCAACAAACGATCAACTTTTGATTACAGTGAATTTTTCAAGACCCATTATAGTCTGCAGCTGATGTAGCTAGTTTTAAATCCAGTTCCAACTAGTAACAATGAGCTACGCTTCATCAGAAACTAACTGCAGCCACTGCTGCAGAAATGAAAGATATTCTCAAGAGTATGCAGGTTAAATTTATTTTAAATATAAATTTTCTTGGTGAGGGGGGAGTGAAGGGAAAAGCCAGTTAAAGATAAAAACTTTCACAGCAACTGTGCACATATTCAGTGCACAATTCACTAGGTGAAATCTTTTCAAGTCAATGCTTTTCCAGAAAAAGAGCAGCCATGTTTGGTACTCAATTTTTTCCCACATTCCTACAGTTTACCAACAGCTGAAATGAAGGTATTTGACACTATAAACCCAAAAGACACATTCAGAAATCAGCAAATGGTTCCATAAACATTTACCTATGAAAAAAGTAGCAAACCACTGCCTTGCTTTCCCTCAGTCCTCTCAACTCTTGCCCATTCACACACATAGCCCATAGGTTCCCAAAAATATTTCATAGGTAATTCACAACATAATGACTATCAGCAACACCAGGAAAATTAGTCAGCCCTTGAAATAACATAGGTTAAATAGAAATCAAAGGATTTTGCACAAATGCTCCTTTAGCCGAGAAGTCATGAGAAAAACTGTAAGTAGGAGTTACATTCTCAGGGATTCTGTTCCCTAGCAAGGGAATTAAAATGGCAGAAGGGATTAAGGTGCTCCCAGTATTTTCAGATGAAGCTGTTTTAAGGAATATCAGCAGGTAGGGGTTTCCCAGACCTCATATCCCACAGCTTCTGCAACCCCAAATGGATCTGAGCCAGGAATTCCATGTAATGCAACTTGATTTTCCAGCACCCTTAGAGCACTTCTTCACGTATTTACTTTTATATGTTCTTGAGGTTTCAACATCACCAAAGGCAGTTGCTTACCATTTTCCACATCCAGTGCCCACCAACCAGCCACGTGACATACTTGACCTGTGTGGCAAGAACTAATGATTTGTATACTTTAATTTGACTGTATAGCTTTCCCGGAACTTATTTCCTTATTGAGCTACAAGGGTAAAAAAGGGCAAGCCTATGCAAGTTAGCAATTCTCAAGCAGACATAGATTAAAAGTGTCTTTTTACAGGCATTTCAGCCCTCACTGTAAAGACCAGCCAAATAAACTAGTACTGAAGAACCTCTTCTTTGCAGCAGCAATACCAACATAGCAAGTCACTTCTGCTTTATTTAGCTTTTGTAAAGACTTTGCTTCCCTGAATGCAGATCCAGCAACAGCAAGTGCATTGTACTTGAAGCACATTTATGAATGAATCCTTCTCCCCACTCATCAGGAAATTTTGCACATTCTTATTCTCAAGACTGTAAACTCAGCCAGCAGTGGCCATGCTGCAGATACTAGCCAAAAGTCCCCATTTCCAAGGGCATGGCCAGTGCTCTACGAGCCACGCAGGTACATGCCCTGTTAAGCAGTTTTCCTGGTAGTTTTTTCGGATACAGACTCCCAGTTTTAATTTTCAATTTACACAAATGCCAGCAACAATAAGGGAAGATTCTGCCTTTTCATAGCTAAGAGTATTTGAGCCCCAGACTCTTGAAGTGAAAAATTAAAGGGAAAGATGACTCCAAACACATATGTTTCCCAAAAAAGAATTTCAGAAAAATTTAACCTATTGAGAGCAGAGGTACCAACTGCTACTTCAAATCTTCACCCCAATTCCAATCCAAACTCTACCTGACCTTGAAAAAAACTGAGAGGAGGATATGAGTTTAGGACCTCAGATCACTTTTAGTGTGCTACTGCACACCTTACTGAAATCACAGCGGCATAACATAAACCATGTAATTCAGAACACCACAAAATGAACAACCCTGGAGGAAGGCAAGGCTCTTGGCAGACTGGCTCCTGAAGTTTTATAAATTCAGCTAAATCTTTCCTTAAAGATGAGTGCAGAAAGGGAATACAAAAAACAGCTAAGTGTTTTATCATTACTTGTCATGCTCAAAATAGCATGACAAGTCTTGTGGTGAAAATGTTTATTACAACTAACATCACTCCACATTTTAAGTGGAACTGCAAAATCCATTCTGTTCAGTGCTGTGAACACGTACAAACCTGGTTATTAGAAAAGCCTTTCTCTTAGTTTTTGTTTTACAGGCCAAAATGTCTAAAATTAATCTGTGCAAACTCTCAAAGAGTAGACTACATGAAGGGAGGAAAAGGACCTGGGTGGTGTTGGCCAACAGCAGCAGCACTGGGCCAGCGGTGTGCCCACGTGGCCAAGAAGGCCAATAGCAGGTGGGCAGCAGGAGTAAGGGAAGTAATAACCTGCCTGTGCTTGACACTGGTGAGGCTGCACCTAAAATCCTGCGCTCAGTTTTGGGCCCTTCAGTACAAGAAAGACATTGAGGTGCTGGAGTGTGTCAAAGGAAGGGCGACAAAGCTAGTGAAGGCTCTAGGGAACAAGTTTCATGAAACAGGGCCTCTACAACTAGGTGAAAAGAGGTTGCAACAAAGTGAATGCTGGTCTTTTCTCCCAAGTAACAAGTAATAGCACAAGAGGAAACAGCCTCAAGTTGTACCTGGCGAGGTTTAGATTTGATATTAGGAAAGCTTTCTCCACCGAAAGGGTTGTCAAGTATTAGAACAAGCTGCTCAGGGAAGTGTCGGAGTTACCATCACTGGAGGTATTTAAAATATACGTAGATGTGGCATGTAGGGACATGGTTTAGTGGTGGACTTAGGGAAGTGCTAGGGAAGTGGTTGGATTCGATGACCTCAAAGGTTTTTTTCTACCCTAAATGACTCTATGATATTCTGAGTATCAGCCTATATTGTTCACAGAAATACCCTCGTAAGGGATAAAGATGGCTTCAGGTTCTTACCAGAGACTGTGAGGCCTAGCAATTCGTTATGACACTTTGTTTTGAGGAGTCTGTGATGTTAAAAGTGCAAAATAAACTAAATCCAGTAGAATTTCTAGTCTCCTAAACTACCTTCTATTTGATATTGATTCATTATGTGCAACTGTTGTTTTGGAATAGAAGAAAAATTCATTTTACTTCAGAACTGAGTTGTAAGAATGTACAGATGAGCACCCTGAATCTTGAACCATCAGTTTTACAAAGCCATAACGAGCTTTAAGGAAGCTTGCCACATACAATAAATTAGCCAGTGAAGTCAACAGAATAATGTCTTTTTACATCAGCAAAAAATTTGTCTTCAGAGAAACGCGTTCTTGCCAAATGATTTCAACATAAAAGCTCTGTACAAATTGTATTAGGATATTTACATTCTTTTCCACTCTTTAATAGCAGAAACTACAAATTGGTCTTACATCAGGCCCCAAGTGGTAATCCAGTATTCATGAAATATTCATGATCTATGAATTAATCAGGACTGGGGATATTTTCTCAACTTGATACTATGAGTCTTCCAAGAACAACTGGTCTTGCTTTATAACTCAAGAACTTTGTGACATACAAACTTGTGCCTTTCTGCTATGCCTAATACAAAATACCCTTGAATATCTTTAAATGTCTGACACATGGTCACAAAACTGAGGAATGTGCTCTTCTTTTAATGGTGTGACAGAGGAATATCTTACAGCTGGCCCAAGCATGTTGCTGACCCTTATAATAGGCAGCATTCATTTCAATTCATTGAAATTTCACAAATTAGCCTTCCAGAGGACTCAAACCCAGGCAAAAATGCTGGTTTTATCTAATTTTGTTTCTGTAGAATTGCCAGTGTAGGAGGCTCAAAGTCATGAATAAAATCTCGGCATCAATATTACACTTCATTGCTAAAGCACTCTTTCCCCAGTTCTGGACCTCTGCCATACATTTAATGGAAGGTGAAGGGCACGCAAGACTATCACACATCTGGGTCCTGGAAAAACTGAGGAGAGTATCAGAATACATGTACCTAGTTGCTGTGATCCATGTGAGCTTAAAAACCATGATGTACCCACTGACTACCCTTAAAAAATGAGTAGCATCAGTTATAAATAGCACAGACTCTGCAAAGGAGAAAGATCTAAACAGAAATTTCAATACTGATTTTATTAGCCCTCTTTTCTGAATAAAATTGCATTGAACTGCTCTTCAGTCCAGCTGTTTTTAGAATAAATGAACTAAGTGCAAGGTAGTATATTAGGTGAAAGAATATCCCCTACTCCCTTCAACTCTGAGCAGAGAGATCAATACAGTCAAATACAGGACACAGACTGTGGCCAGAACTGCACCTAGGGTAAACTGGATTGGAGACAATTTTCACCAGGGAATCTTCCTCATATCTGCCAGCCAAGGCTATGTTCAGCGCTTACTAACCTGACTTCTTGGATTGTATCTCTAAACTGCACATTGGTAACAATCCCAAGAAAAAATCCATTACTCTTACTGCTAGAACTTCTACTTAAAAAAACCCATAAATAATGACCAGATAGTCATTCTCCACATCACAAAAGGGTAAGAACATATTCAATACTGTGGTAAGGTAAGCTAAAGGACATTTACTTTGACACATTACTTGACAAGAGTACTTGACAAGCGCAAAGCTTTGTGCAACATACAGATACTGACTTTCAGGAATACTTTTAAAGATCCTAAGAGAGTATTTTAACTCATTCTCAAGCAAATTTATGGAGCAATCAGTTATTAGAATCACTAAGGTTTTTCAAACTCTTTTCTTTTTGTGTTTTCTTTGCTTGTGCTGACTCGCTTAAAGTAAGCACACCAAGTCAGCTCTAATAACTCATTGACTTCAAGGGATCTCTATTAACCAAATCCTTTCTCACAGAGCAGTAATTTACATTCAGTTTGCATAGCCTTAGATGCCTTCTCTCTCTCAAGCTCTCTAAGGAAAACACAGAAGAAAGGCCCCTTGGGGGAAACTTTTCAAATCGAATTAGTGCAACTGAGCGTGGGTCAGGAGAGGGAAGATATGTATTTGGTGAAACATCGACAGCATTAAGGCTGTTCAGCTGGTCTGTTTCCAAAGTAGAAAATGTTCTATGAGGATGAAACACTAAGTCATTCCCTCCTCCTTCATTTTTCATTCCTGTTTGTCCATTTACAAACCAAACACAAAGGCAACTCTTCAAACAACAAGAAAGTCCTAACCAAACCTCCTGTTACTGACAAAAGATACCCTGTGATTATTTTCCTAACAGCTCTGCTTTCCAATTGAAGAGCAAACTAGACACTTGTTTAACCTACGCTTCATTTTAGAACATCAAAGTTAACCCTTCTGTTTTAATCTTTAAAATAACTTTCATGCAAGATCCACAGATCTTGCAAAAGCTTGTTGCCAACTGTACACTCAGGTATGCATTTCTTAGTAGCAAAGCTTCTTGCAGAGTTTGGAAGCATCTCCATGTTAATAATGGATTGTTGATTTTCAAAGGGCTTAGGTCAATGCATAGACCTGTTCAAAACAATAAGTAAAATCCAAGAAAAACACTTGTTCTTCAGAAATCACTTTGTCTTTTCTTGGAGCAGGGTAAGAGACAGACTTCTGATTCTTCCATATTTAACAGATGAACTTATAAATTAGCAAATGCTCCATCCAGTTTAGCAGACTCCTGACTAAGAATGATGAATCTCTCCAAGCTTTGCCATAAAGTGCCAAAACAGAGGAAACTAATTCTACCAGGACAGTTACAGGTGCCCAAGGGTCATAAATTGCTCTTTTTAGGGACATAATCCATAGCAACTCAGAACAATTGTTAGCAAAAGTTCATAGAAGATATAACATAGAACAATTCTTCCCAGTTCTTCTTCCAACAAGATGGTGATCAGAATCAGTCAGAAGAGAAGCACGGAAACTGACAAAACAACTTTTCCTTCAGCAACACTAACTTTGCCTCATTTTACGCGTGTTTCACTTTCTAGTCCTGAAGAATGTCAGCTGAGGAAAGTTTGTGTTTCCAGGGTTCTGGATATCCTGCAATTGAACTTCCTGACATTTTACACTTCAGTCTTACTATTACGTCGCATTAACAGGTTTACAGATTTAATGTAAAAATGCAAAATACTGAGCAATTTAAGCAGAAGAGTTTAACTTGAGATCTACTGCAAGATAATTGATGTGAATACAATAATCCTCGAGTCACTTTTCTCTCTTCCTCTGAAACTCAGTGTCTGCGTTACAATACCTATGGATCTAAAGAGATTGTATTTGGAAGTATGTTGTTCTGTTTTGTTACAGTAAACATCAAATGTTTCTACCACATCCTACTCCAAATCATTTACTCTTTTACTAAGAAACTGCACAGAGATCAGGTGACAGACTGATAAAGTTAATAAACAGAAATAGATGCATCCTCACATATCAAATCTGTGCTTATGACAGTACCCTGAAAAAACTGCTTGCTGTTTGAAAATCAGCCTTTGATAACAAAGTTTCAAGTAATTTGCATGAAATCAAGTGGGGAAAACAATATTAGAGGAATGTTGAGGAAAATACAATAAAGTGAGGTAGAAGAAGGTTGCCAAGACAGAAGAAAGGTCTGTATAAACACTCCCATCCTGTCATGGATTCAGCAGCAGCAGTCATTTTTCTTCTTCTTGGTAGCTGGTGCAGAGCTGTATTTTTGACTTTCGACCTGGGAACAGCGCTGATAACACCGATGTTTTTGGTTACTGCTCAAATGTTTAGCCTGACCAAGGACTTCCTGAGCCTCATGCTCTGCCAGGGAGGAGGGGAAGACGGGAGGAAGCAGAGACAGGACACCTGACCCAAACTGACCAAAGAGGTATTCCATACCACAGCACATCACGCTGAGGATGTAAAAACCAAGGGCAGAGACCCGGAACAGGGGGTTTCACTGCTGGGTCAGTCTCGGTATTGGGTGGTGAGCAGTAGTATACTCTTCCCTTGTATTTCCCTTGCCATTATTATTATTGGTGGTAGCAGTAGTGGTTTGCGTTATACCTTAGTTACGGGACTGTTCTTATCTCAACCTGTGGGAGTTGCATTCTTTCGATTCTCCTCCCCATCCCTCCGGGAGTGGGGGGAAAGAAAGAGGGGGTAATGAGTGAGCGAACTGTTTGAGTGGCTTAAACCACGACACATCCGCACATACACAATTGTTACTGTGCCACAAATTGCAACAAACTGTGACCTATATGCTTACAAACATAGTACTTCCACTCCAGCCTGACAGGAATGAAATTTCCAAGATGCTCTAGAACAATAATTGACAACTTAGTTAAACTCCATTCATGTTAGCTTTAGCTATGTCCTGCTAAATGATTAATTGCTAAATAACCTATAAACACAGAAAAACACAATCAATTGCATTGGCTTATATCCTACACACAATAAATGATGCTTACCTAAATATTACTCACCTGTCTTAAATCCAAGGTGATAGTGACCCAGTGGTATTGCCTCCCATTCTGAATGCTTGGACTTTGCCACCAGTTATTGGTACCATCGATTGCACTGGAAATTGGGTGCTGTTCTGTTTTAAGGCAAAAAATTTTAACATCTCTTGAAACCACATGTTGCTGCATTTTCTCCAAACCTCAATTTATTTCACATGGAGCACAGTGTTTTCCTGTCATAAACTAGTAAAAACTGAAAACTATTCCCTGACAAAAAAGGTGTCATTGGACTCTGGACTGCTTAACAGTGATTAAGATGTTCAAGCCTACTTATCAGCCCTTTGCTTAAAGGTAGTTTCACTCACATAGTACAGAGGCTGAAAGTAAAAAGTACTTGACCCTAATACACCCTGCATTCATAGGGAAGGGTCAAAAAAAATGACAGAAACCCACAAAACAAAAAAAAAGCAAACAAACAAACAAACAAAAAAAGCCCAAACATATGAAACTTGCCTTTGGGATTGGCGCTGTGGTGGTCACAGACGCGACACTGGGCGTTGCGCAGTGGCCGTCCTGGGACATGCTCCACCAGCTTGCAGAACATCTCTGGTCCCTTCTCCCCACAGGTAGCATTGGTGGATATGTGAGCATTGCTGGCCAGGTTCAAGATGGCAGGGAACAAGCCTTGAAAGAAGTAACAGCTGTCAGCCACACCATAAGGCAAGCAAAACACAGACATGGGTATGAGAAAAGTCTCTGAACATAGAGGGTTTCATAACAAACTTCTAGCTTAAGAGTAAGATATACAGAAAAATACAGTGAAAGCAATTAATTTTGTGAAAATATTATCACACCGGCCTGACACCAGCACATCAGTCATCATACTCCTGGGGTGCTGAAGCCCTGCCTGCCCCTGCCTACACACCAGGACCTTGTTTCTGCTTCCCAGGGCTCCTCTCACCCTGCCCGTGGCTCCATTTCAGCCTCTGCAGGGCCATCAACCCCTGCCCCAGCAATACTGCAGCAAAACTAGCCTCCAGCTCCGCAGAGCCCAGCCATGGAGCCTGACAAGCTGGGATCAGCCATGGGCCCACATCCCAACCCTGTTTCAGACAGTCCCCAGGAAGGTGCCCAATGCCCATGGCTGCCCCAGTGGTCCCAGCTGCCCTGATCCTGGCTGAAGTGGTGGGATAGGCACTGGCTGTCCTGCCCTGACAGACCCTACAGAGAGCCCTCAAGGCTCTCAAAGGAGCCCCTGGTCCCCATGGGAGCCCCTGTTCCTCATGGCACCCTAAACCGCAATAACCTTGCTATTTCACTCCAACTTTGGATGCTTTATTGCTGAAGAACACCAGAGTTACTTAGTAAATTAACTCTTCCAGTTACTAAACCTTCTCTTCACATTGATCAAAACCAGGAGGACAACTGGCCCGCTGCCAGAAGCAAGAAGGAACTGTATAGCACACACTTGGCTAGTGTAGAAAATGGCGTTTAACAGGAGCTCTCCACAGCAGCAATAAGACTGCCCTGAACAACACACTCTGGGCTCACAAGTTTTAGGGACTGCACTTTAAACCTTTGCTCCAGGCTTTTCTGCAGCCTGTGTTAAGTCTAAGGGATTTTTTTGCTTTCCACTTATTAATCTTTACACAAACAGTTTACTGTAGTTAAAGTGCACTGCAGTTGAGGTGCTCTTGTGCACTGGAATAATGAAACAACAGACTAAGCGTTTCAAGATTACTGCTACCAGACCGGGAATCCGTAGTATTTTTAAAAGGAATAAAGTTGTAGTTTGGCTTGAAATCTACTGACAACATTTAAAGACTACTGCGTGCCACAGAAAGAAGTTAAGGACAGCTTTTCAGCAACACTGTTATCAGTTTCCAGCCTCCCGTCCTGAGCTAAAAACTTATCTTTTGCATGTTTATGGTATAAGAGATACTCCATTTTCACTCAGAAGCAACTCCAAAAAAGAGAAACTAAAGTGAGAAAAGGGAGTCCTGTCTTTAGAGATTAAACACAATGTGCTGAAATCAAAGCTTTGGTATGGCATATTAACAGTGATGCAAGAATTGCTACTGTTGCGAATTGTGAGGTATTTTCTTTTGATACAAGGAATACTGTGGGGAAAAAAAATCCGGTCATATATGTGAAAACATATGCCTTTTCACTCCTAAAGCTATATGAATTATTATGCTTCATTAATCTAAAATATACACCAAATAAGATTTTATTATCAATATTTTGCTTTTCTTAGCAAGTCTCTGAACATAGAGGATTCACCTCAACAGTCAAGTAGCTGTTTATCTCAACAAAGCAACATTAAATATTCCTTTCAATTGTCTTTCTCCTGGAAATCAGGGAGAAAAATTTTAGTATTACTTCAATCTTTACTTCAGCTATTGAAAATGTGGATAAATACTAACCCTCTGCACCACAGTAAGAATAACTGTGCATTTTCAATTGTGCTGTACTCAAAAATTAACATAAGGGAGATGCAGTTGGTTTTTGGTTGGTTTGGGTTTTTTTTATTTTGAATTCATTTCCAGACCTGGTCAGATGCCTTGTTCTCATTAAACCCAAATCTGATTCAGGTGAGGATCCTGGAGACATCCTATTGGCCACTCTGGTGAGGCTCTTCTGCCAGAAACATGGTGAGCCTCTGGTGAGGCTCTTCTGCACAGACTTCTCTCACCTCATGCAGCATGGGTGTAGTATTGCTCCAGACCTAAAGCTGAAAGCAAAGTAGAAATGCTGCCCTCCATTTTCCTATTGCATTTTCCTATTGGACAAGAAAGCTCGGTGGTTGAAGAGGGTGTCTATTTTTTACATTACCCTTTAATGATATAAAAACCTTCCTTATTCAATATTTATTACTGTTCATGTAGGGGTCTGTCAGCTAGTCTTCAGAGCTATCCATTACTTTCCAGGTTATTCATTACCCTCATTCACGTTACACAGCATCCCTGCCATTTCTTTCCAGAGTCATTTGTTACAGCGACATAATTTGCCTACAATAACCTTCAGCCAATGGACTTGTGCCAAAGGAATAGCAAAGCTCTGAAGAAAAAGTGCTGATGACAAGTGCTGTGCTGGCCAAGCTTCATTCCAAAACCCCAAGCTCAAGTCACCCTAGCATTTGCCCTGGACTCAGCCCTTTCATCTGCTCAATATCAAGCAGTTCACTGACTTCTAATATATTTGTCAACTGAAAATGAAGTGAATAAGTGTATGGTAACATTAAGGTCTCATGATAAGTTTTCTGGGTCCCACAGAAATAAGAAGAATGAACACTTCAACCCAACTGAGCTGCACTGGAGCTTTGCCCCAGGAACCAAATGAAAACAACAGGTGTTGGATATATTTTTTATGGTACCCTAAGTGAAGAAGACAAAACTCAGTTTACTTTCACTTGGGAGGGGATGCAGTATACCTTTAACCAACTCCTGCAAGGGTATAAACACTCATCCACTAGTGCCCACAATGTTTTAGGTAAGCGCCTCAATACTGCGGAGGTGCCAGCAGGTGTCCACATATACAAATATATAGATGATATCTAGATGATATCTGAACTAGGGGAGACAAAAGGGACGTGGACCTGCTTGAGCGAGTCAGGAGGAGGGCCATAAAGGTGATCAGAAGCCTGGAGCATCTCTCCTATGAAGACAGGCTGGAGAAGAGTATATCAGGGGAAACCTTATAGCAGCCTTCCAATACTGAAATGGGGCCTACAAGAAATCTAGAGAGGGCCTTTTTGCAAGGGCACATATGAATAGGACAAAGGGAAATAGTTTCAAACTGAAATAGGGGAGATTTAGATCAGACATTAGGAAGAAATTCTTTGAGTGTGATGAGACGCTGGAACAGGCTGCCCAAAGAAGCTGTGGATGCCTCACTCCTGGAAGCGTTGAAGGCCAGGGACAGCGCTTTGAGCAACATGGTCTAGTGGAAGGTATCCCTGGGGGTTTGAACTAGATGATCTTTAAGGTCCCTTTCAATTCTAAACTCTATGATCCTAGGTGATCATATTCACTTTAATTTGATTCTCTTCAACGCAATCATATTTTATGGCAATCTGCAAAGGTGAAGCCATCGATTTCAGGGGACAATGAGATTAGCACAGGAGCTGATTTATTAAGAAACAATTGGTGCATAAAAAAGATAAACAAATTGTATCTTTAAACAACACTGATTCTATTCACCCCTTTAAGAAAAGCTGGGTACCCAGAATTCTGAAGAGCTCTTAGATGCTCCTCTGCCATCCTCCCTCCTACCTCCCAAAAGATAATAATAGTAATAAAAAGAGACTAATAAAACCATCTCAGAAAATACATTTTTATCTCTCCTAGGAAAAAGTAGGTATGATTAAGATGAGCACAAAATCAGCCACTTAAATGAGCCAGTTACAGATAAACAGGTGACTGTCACCACAACCTACTATAAGTGATGACAGTGGCCATAACAGACATAAAACTGATAGAAAATACCACGTTTCATTAAACTGAAATTTTAGCAAATTATTTGTGCATTCTTGAAGACATTGATGTGACTTTTACAGCTTGCCATCTAAAGTCAAGCACAAATGATTGATTGAATTTTATTTATCATACTTATTCCCACTAGAAAGGAAGACAAGTGCTACATACAAAATCCTCACTGTTTCACTGCAGAGCTGTCAGGCTCCATCATAATATTAGATAATCATAATTTTGAACTAGCCTTGAGAGATCTCCATATGGATGCCAACAGATCCATATGGATTTGACAGAATTTGGTAGTGGACTTCTCAGGTTGCTAATGTAGTTTGGTCGACTATATCCTAATTGATAAATTACCTTGCAGTCAGCTTTGCATACAAGTACTTGCTACTTTATCTTTCAACCATCACGCCCATCTCTGTTTGGGAATAACTGTTCAGTATTTTAGAAGAGTCTACAGTGGTCCTGATAAAAGCTGGACGAACTTTCAAATTCAACTCATTTACTTCTAACTGCTGCCCAGCTCTTTTCATTGTAAAGAAAACTCTTTAACTTTATTTTTTTTCATGCTACTCAGCTACCCATTTTCCCCAAACCAGAGAATCACGCACCATGCAATACTAAAAAATGAGTAGTGTATAGACGCTTACTTGACATTAAGAAAGAATAACAGATCAATCATGTGGCCTACACTTCTTCGGAAATTATCCTACCTGAAAACAGGGTCTACAGATGTCCTCACAAGCTCCTTATTGCACATATATAAGTACCATCATGTTCCCTGGAGACTCAATTTAATTCTTTGTGGTTTTATAAATTTTGATTTTGTTACAGATATAGACTACCAAGCACCCCAGGAGTTTTTACAGGGAAGAATTTTGAGGATTTGGAACATTTCCAAGCTTCTGGCAACTCCAGTTGTGAGCAAGGCATATTTGTTGATACATTCTGGACATACATGTTTTACTGCACATGAGTAGATAAATTCCATAGTATTTGCACAGTGGATCTGACATATCCTAGACTTGAACATTTTGTCTAGCTCATCTAGCCTGCCCACATACAGAAGCATCAATGCACTTCAAAGACACTAGGCTTACTCTCCATGCTTAGGCCGCAGCATATACACATCACTAATGGAAATATGGAAACTACATGCAGTCATGTGCCATTTCTCAAAGGCTTTTTAGACACATATATTCCCTTCCTTCTCTTTAATAAGTATTCTCAGGACCCTTGGCTGCATTCTGTAACCAGCTAGATCTGAAAGAAATCTCAATTTCATTGCTGACTAATGTTTTTTTTCACTCAGGAAATTAATAATATTTCATCAGTGTTCTGTTACAGGTGGAAAGAAAGTGGATTTGTGCATTTTGGAAAAATCCACACACTGTGTTTTTGACCATGTATCCACTGTATGGATTCTCACAATGTGACTGACAGATAGGGTAAAACTGTACTTCTTCATATTTTACAGATGTCACATGGAGAGAGAGTCACCAGAATAACAATCTTCTTAACAGAGGCAGAGCTGATTAAATTGATTTTTTTGCAAACACAGTTGTACAAACAGAAGGATACCTATGAGTGTTCTGCTTTACATAGGCTTCCTTGCATCAGAAAATATGTTCAATAAGCTCAATAAAGATGATAATACTTTTTGCTATCCTGATCAGCACATTGAGGATGGCAGAACTTACAGGGAGGCCACACTTAAGACAGCATCCCTTTGAATGCAGATTTGCTAATCTGTTTGATATCACCTGAAAGCTGAACAAAGTAGGGTGGCATTTGTCAAGGTTCTTTTTGAGAAATCAGAGGACAAAAATTATGGGGAATGAAGGCAAAAGATCATCTAAAGCAAGCAAAGAACTGAGTCCAGAAGATGACATAGTATTTCCTGGATTGTTCATCAGTGTATGCAATGAAGACTCCCAACTAGACTTCAGTGAGCAGCTCTTCAGGGCATTCAGCAAAGCAACAGCCTGATTTTTTCCCAAGTATTCTGGCTTTTCTCTGCTGAGCATAATAAAGCAGTAATCTGCAAGTGAACAAAGTAGATGTGACTTAAAAACCATAAAGAGCTCATGTGTGCAGTAACAATGAGCTTTTTGTGTAATTTCTCGGAACACAGAAATACTTGAAGGGGTCTACTCTCATTTGCAAGTTAGCGTTTTTAAAAATGTTAAAGCAATCAGTGGTTCATAACAAGCAGGCAATGTTTAAGATTGCTCACAAGCAATACATTCTCCATTTACTGAAAACATTTATAGAGCACACAGTGACAGTTGTTCAGAATAGTTTGATGCACTTCGGGAAAACAAAGGGCTAAGGACAAAATGCAATAGAATGTCACAGATTATTAGAATGTCTAAAATATGTAAGAGTTTTACACTGCAGAAGTCCAGGTCACATTTTTTATAACAATCGCAGACAGTTTTCAATAACACAGATTTGATTTCGATTTTCTTTCTTATTCATGTTTTGAATTAAATTAGTTTACTAAATCGGAACTATGAGGCTTGGGTTCAGATTCCTTACCTGCTCAATAGATTTACCCTCATTATATTCTACTAGCAAATGTCCCTTAATGTCCCCTTAACCTTTTCTCTACACTTTCATCAGAATCCAATCCTGTAATCATAATGAAAAATCCAGGCCATTTCCCTAAAACAAAAGGGCTGAAATTGCTAACTTCTAACTGCAGGGATTAAGGCACTTACTCCTGGTTCTTAACAAGAAATCTGGGGTGTAACACTCAGCATGCCTTATAATCCATTTTGTGGAAAGGTTGCCTAAAAACATGCATTAGCTGCAGCACTGACACATTTGAAAAGCCAAAAGCTTCACTACAACTTAGACAATAGACTTAGACAGAAAGACACTTCTTAGAAGTTAATTCAGAAACTGATCATTTGTTTTCCTGTAGCCCTGTGGAGAGGAGAATTTCTACTAGCACAATATGAAGTTTACAGAAGCTAACTAAGGGGTATGGTTTTATTAGCAGAATCCCTGCAAACTTTGGTTTGCTATGTTTAGATCAAACCACTTCAGATTAAAATGAAACCTCACCACCATGACAGACCAATACCTTCTCCTAAAACCTGTTTCCTATTTCTTCTCATACTGTACAGCAAAGCTGACTAAGCAGTCAATCACAGAAACACTATCTGGGGAAGATTACGTTTATTTAATTTAAACAGTTTTTCATACAAAAACATCCTAACTTTGTCTATTCTCAAGAGCTTTCAGTAAGGGTTATTCCTCAACATCCCTGACAAGTCTACTCTGGTGTTTTATCACTAAAAGATACAACTTTTTTAGTCCTCTTTGCTGCATTCATGATCTTTCATTATCTTCATTACAGCTTTTGATTACCTGAAAGGCTCTTATCACACACTCTTTTCTCTTTTCCATACTAAGTAAACAATCTTGCACAGTTGATTTTTTTTAACCTCTTATCCTGATTTCTTGGCAGTTTGCATCTCTCCAATAGTGCAGCTCCTCATACCTCATCGGCACTAATTGGAGTAGAATAATTTCTTAAATTCTTGTCAGTGTTGTTAACACATCCGAGAATAAGATTTGCTTTCTTTTTGAGGTACTAGAGTTCAGTTTGCTTTGCACAGCACGGTAAATAAAACATCGTTTTCAGCCTGGTCAGCCATGAAAGAGAAGCATATGTCACATCAGGCCCTGAGATGAGCTCAGGTTATCTGTAAAACAGATTACTTTGCAGCCATTGCTAAACACTTGCTTTCAGAACAATTTGTGGTTATTTTACAGCTCTGATTGTGCCAAACTTTCGGAAATCACACTTAAACAATGCAACTGGAGACCAGAAGAGCAACAAAAAATCCATT
The DNA here is from genome assembly GCA_024733675.1 of Psilopsiagon aymara. Classification (NCBI taxonomy): domain Eukaryota; kingdom Metazoa; phylum Chordata; class Aves; order Psittaciformes; family Psittacidae; genus Psilopsiagon; species Psilopsiagon aymara. The sequence continues at coordinate 13,305 of JANRGW010061250.1, read as the reverse complement.
ACAGCAGTCAGTGTGACCCAAAATATTCTGCTTGAACCCTGCAAGCTGTTAAAGCACAAACAAGCTGGAGAAATCCAAACCCTTTCCCTTCCTCCATCCAAATGGCAAAGGGTTTCTCTGCCAAACATTTTCTGCTGTTGCATATGTGCATTCAGCATTATTAATGAGAGCTTTGATGGTGACAGGATACTGCAGCAACAGGAGTTTCCCTACTGCAGTCCGCCTGGGCTAGGTGATGTGCTAATTAACATTCAGTACTCAGAAATGAATTGGAAAGAAGTATAACACTGCAAATTAATAACATTCTGTTAAATTCAGACTCCATACACAGAAGGCAAAGGTTTGCTTACTCAGTAATGAGCATCAGCTGTACTAGTCTCCTCCCACTAGTTTCCTCCATGTAGTTTGAGGGTTAAAGAGCAGAAGTCTGGTATAACTTCCATGACTTCTTGAAAGTTTCAAACACCAGCACATTACCAGGTTACTAGCCAGAAAGTAGCAGAGAATTTGAGCAAGGCAAAATGTTTTTTCCAGAAATAGGACAGAAAAACTGAACCCTAATAGGACTTTAAATTTCAGTGTAAGGCGCAGAATGCTAAATGTAAAAGGCAATGGAAAAGTAATTGAGGAAAACATTACAAAACTAAGGGAGGAAAACATTACACGCCAAGTAAGACATAATTGCAAGATGCTAAGTTTCCCCATATGCATACTGGAAAGATAGAGAGTTAAAATTAGGGAATTCTCAAACTCACTGAAAAATGTCTATAAAAAAAAAGATTAAATATTTAGCAGGAAAATAAGGTCAAACAATACATCTGTACAAGAAACTGAAGCTTGTCACCTCAGTTACATAGTAACTAACAATTTCTTACAAAAAAATAAGGTTTTTTATGCCACTAGCTTAAATACTAGTTAAATACTAGTTTAGACTGACTATTAATACTAAATCTAATCCTTTAGATTATGAAGTTAAGTGTTAATAAGTTAACTAATGCAAACTTTACAACATCCTACCTTCTCAGTCCCTCTCATGCTCAGAGCTTGTAAATGTAGACTACTGCATATGTAGACTATTGCATATATAGACTATTTCACAACACATGTATTCAAATTGGAAGTAGAGAGAATAAGGATGCAAAGACATGGGTCAGTGTGCAAATGCTTAACACTGAAGGAGTTTAAGCAACTGGTTTTCAGTCCCATCCTGAGATTCCCACAAATGAGCTACCTTATTTCTCCAAGGAGTGCACCTCACCCTTGACAGTAAACATACAATAGAATGTTTTAAAAGAACAGAAATACAATAGGTTTAATAGCTTACATTACAGCTCTGAATGGTTTCTAGTAGTATGGCTCAGACCTTCACAAATTTCAGGGAACTGAGGCTAAAAAATAAGTTACAGCTCTTAGGGATACAGAATAAGAACATCAGAAAGTTTTGTCAGAGCAATTTCTAATGCCTTCAATATTGGCAGTAACTTTCTGCTTTCTTTCAAACAGAACTAAGGGGCAGTAAGAAAAGAGAATAAGACTAGCTTTCATGTTAGTTTTCATCACCAGACAGTAAACTTGATATAAAAGTGGGTAATTTGTGAGCACTATCAAGCATTTTCAAAGCATAATCAATATTTCTTCCATCAAGTCATGTCTTGCAAGTCCTGTTTTGTTTGTATGGTGTTGGCCTGTTCAAGAATATGCCTAGAAATTGTCACAGCATTTAAACCAAAGCAAAAGAGGCAAAAGTTGACAGATGGGCGGGCTGCCAGGGAACAACAAACCTGCTAGACCATGAAATTAGTTCTTTCTTGTTCACGCAAAGCTTTTTCCACACACTGAGGAATCTACATCACAATGTTTGTTGTTTTGGGGGTTATTTTTCTTAGCATTACACTAGCTTTTTTCCTGAAGTCACCTTAATCCTGGGAATAATTTTCACCCAAACCTGAAGTAAATACAAGCCACAGCTATTAAATACTTCAGTATCTTGTCAGCTTTGCTTACATGCAGCCTAAGACACCGTATTACCTTATATCACTGTGACAGTAGCACTGGCAGTGTAAATGGCATGCCAAATACTAGGGACCTCAGTCATCTGTCATTCATATGTCCTAGTATCAACAAGACAGAATATTTCTGGTCTTTCTAAAGCAGCCTTTTTCCACCTTTCCTGCCTTTTACTATGACTACCTCAATAGATGATCACCCTCCACTTCTTTCTGATAATCTGTTTTCAAGCTGAGGCAATAGTCTTCCTTGTAAATGGAAATCCTGTCTGTGTTTAATCCGAATGAAATATGCATGCATAAATGAGCAGCTTTAGGCTTTACACTGAATCACATATTATAATAATAATTAGAAAGTTATGATCCAAGTGTATATTAGCTCTTTCCTGATTCTGGATTTATATTTAGCCTTTGAAAAGTCTAAAATACCTGAGCTTGTGAATAATTTTAAAGGTTTTGTGGTCCCAGTCACTTTTGTACTGTGACTCAGTATCACAACCAAATGAAATGTTACTACCTCTTTTCCCATGTAAACATAAAGGACCCCTTGAGGCAGCTGGCTTCTTGTGATCATAAATGAAGTATTACAGTAGGAAGCTGCACTACAAAGGAACTCTGAAATGTATTTTTCACTTAGTTCATTTAAGCTTGCTATTCCCCACCCATATGAAAAACCAAAATGTATTTCACTTTTTTTTTCACTAGGGCATTCACTAGTGCATTCAAATGCGTTATCTTAATATTATGAATTACAGCTGCCGTAGATGAAGTTAAATTTCTATTTAAAGTAAGTGGAATTTTTACATTAATGAACAAAAGCTATTTCAAGTAGAAGAGTTTTCGGCACTTCAGAACTACCAGCGCTCCTGTTTTACAAGGACATGTTTTTTTCAGACATGGAAGAAAAATGTTTTCATTCCAGCAGGCAGAAAGCCATTACCCGGGCACATAAGATCTGTATCACTGCCAGATCTTCCTGGGTAGAAGGAAGCATATTTCCTCCAGCTTAAATGGAACTGAAAGGATTTGCAACTGTGAAGCACTGAAGGCATGCAAAACTTGATCATTCCCTTATCTCTACTGACAAGATTTTGCAATCTCTGACTTAAACAGTTAATTGGGAAACAACTTCTGTAGGGTTTGTTTTGCTTTGTTTCAGTTATAACCAACTGTTCAGTGTGCTGCAGAACACATTCTCCTTTTTGCAAAAAAAAATATATCCTGCTACTTTTTTCCTAGGTATTTTACTCCAAGCAGCAAAGTAAAACTGTAAATCACAATGCCTTCTTTACTTACATCTGCTGGTCTCCAGGCACAGAGGTTAACAAATGTACAGGGCACATATTGCAACTGTTCTAAAAATAGGAATAGTAAGTCACCTGTTGCACATTTTCTATGTTTCAAACCCTCACCACATTCAAACCCTTATTATCTTTACAGCAAATGCCCTCATGAAAATCAAAGACATTTGTGTCACACACGATAAATCCTGGAAAAAGTGTGATTTTAAGAACACAAAAATGAAGAGGGGAAAATAACGATCAACATTGCAAACTTTTTAAAAAGTTCCCTTCTGTACTGCCATCAGTGCTCGATAACTCAGCCAACCACATGGAATTTTAATCAAGTGTCTTGAAAGTATTTTGCCTTTGGCCTGAAAACAAGAATGATGCATTTCAACCCAAAGGGCAATTTTCAGAGAAAATTCTAAAAGCCTGAAGACCACAACTGAGTGTTCAAGCAGTTCCATTTAAAATTCAGCAATGCTACACTGACACTAAAAGAAGTTGCAAAGCATATTCTAGATCCTACCCTGAAACACACATTTTTGCTGATTACTGTTGGAAATGATCATACAGGTAGGGCTGCAGATTGGGCACCTTGTTTCTGGCTGTCCTTAAGAATAGAAAAGCTGAGGAACACCGCTCAAGTTAGAGAGCGATTTTATTATCAGTTGGTGTTATGTGCTACAGAGAAGTACTTCTTTGGGGCAAATACCCTGACATCTTCCATTCCACAGCACCACTGAGAAGGCCCTTCTTGCCCTCTTTTCCTGTCAATACAAGCAGGGTTTTCAGCTTACCAGATATCCAAACTTAGATTTGTCCATTACCACTATTAGCCATGACAGCACAGAAATAGCAGATCCTTATACCAAGAACCCACAGTAAGAAGTCTGAGCAACCTGACATGTCCCTGGAGCTAAAGATCAGTGTGGCAACCTCTGACCCATATTAAGATACACACTGAATAGAGTTGTTCACTAGCAGACATGCTTTGTACCTACTGCTTCATTGCTGCTTTCACACCATATACTATTACTCACCACATTGGAAAGATCTATTCTCGCTTAGTCATCATGCAATTAGTCTTGAAGTTCCCTGCCCTGCCACATACATCTCTTTGTTTGCAAAGACCAGCTTCCTCCACCTCACAGAAAACCTGTGTTGCACTCTGCGGAATCATTTCTTCAATTAGAAATGTCCCCATTACGGTATTATCAAAATGCAAGCAACTAAACTGTCCCTTGTGCAACCACTCAAGTAAAGAGTGCCCATCCATTTGACTCTAGTATTAGCATCTGCTTTAAGCCTTCACCTATGATAAACTTGCTCTGTACGATGTTGGCAGACACACTGTAAACCTTCTTCAAGGAAGATAAACTGGGATAAGGCTTGGAAGGCCTTATTCCTGTAAGTTTTAGCTTAAAATTCTTGCTTACTTCTAAAGTCTATTTCAGTAACAAGCTCAGATTTTTACATTAGTAAAAGAAAAATTATGGCTCCTAAAATTCTGATAAACTTTTAGTGAGATTTATCACTAATATCCAAAATAACACTTAAAAATACCCAGGGGTATTGTTTTGTTTGGGGCTTTTTGCATCAGATTTGCTTTCTATTTGTAAAAATGGTTTTCTAAGTTCTGTAAATGTAAAAGCAAATTGGATTAGTTGGACAATTAAATAAGGCCCTTACCAAACCAAGGCATTAGTTAGCAACTACTGGAGGAATAAAGGAACAATTGTTGGTAGATAAATCTAAATTTACAGCAATTCTCCCAAAGTGAGTGGAGTTTATTTGAGCCTTCATTTTCCCATCCAAATTTTTATCTCTTCAGACTGTTTTAAAGGGTGTTTTCTAGAAGTAAATGAGCACATATTTTAAAGGCTTTTCAAGTTAGAGTAAATAAAAGGAATCCTAAAAATTTCAACAGCACGCATTTCACAACCCTAATTTAAACCAGGGTTTCCACTGATCCTGACTATTCAAAGGAATTTCACTTCAAGCTTCTGTTATCTAGCCCTTCTCAGCCAATAAAATAGAAACAATCTAATCATCAGAGGCATTAGCACACACTTATAAGTCTATCTTGCTGTCCCCTCTTACAACAGTGCAAGATAGGACACAAAAGGCAACAATGCAAAGGCAAGTGAAATAAATGAATGGTGTGGCATGGAGAATAACAAAACATGTATTAGCTATTCACGCATTTGAATGGGAAATTTCCTCTATGTTTGTAAGGAAAACTAGACAAGAAAACACACTGGACTTTCTTCCACAGTTTTATTAGTAGTGAAGCACCTACAGGAGCTGGTTTTCTCACTTTTGGTAAAGCAACAACCAGAAACAGGGAGAGCGTAAATTGACTAATCAGTTTTTCAAGCACAAGCCTACTGCTGGTGCTAGACTCAAATCGATCCAATCACTGTGTAGATATGCCCTGATGGATCCGGAATAGTCCTGAGAAGTCAGCAATGACTGGCCAGGAGGAGCACAAGGTGCAGCCAGGCTCCCCAGCTTGACATCCTCCCAGGCATCCATCCTGCCCACCAGCTCATGCCATGCCTGCAGAGCTCATTCTGCTGGTGCCCATGATACAAAGTGAGGGATGACCTAGACTCTCCTCCAGGCCTTGGTGGAAGGGGAGTACTCAGACAAAATAAAACTGCACTGGAAGCACCAGTCAGTACTAGCTAGGTTTTCTCCTCTCTGTCCCTCACAAACATTTCTTTACGTGCTTCTTTGATCAGATTGAGTTTTGTGACAGAAGGCAAAATGCCAGTTGTGTTTTCAGAAAACTGAATAAACTATCAATACAAATCTAAGCAAGCACCAGCCTGCATTTATGCTCAATGGTTGAACTCCAAGGTTTATTATGACTTGTGATATTAATTTGTGAAGAGCTAGTAATTTGCTATTGAAAACAAGAAAATAAAATAAAGTGATCAAATCAAAGCTGGTTTTTGTGAACTGTCCTCTCAGCCTTTCAGCAAATAAAAGCCTATGTGATAAAAGAAGCAGTGGACATGGGCCTATCTTTATGATCATTTTGGAGCAAAACAACAGTAAAAAATGTAAGAAGAGCAAAGGGAGAAATAAAGTTTCCACTTAGGGAAGACCATTTCTTAAACAGCTTTTTAACCTTTATTCTCATGCGGGAATTAAGAGGGTAGCAGGATCTCACTGCACAATAAGTGAGCTCACAGAAAGGAATTACATTATGTTTGCAAAAACAACTTTCAAATCTGAAACTTTAAACTAAAAGCATTGGTTAGGGGATATCTCTGGTGGAGTTGGTACTGTATTAAATGACAGTTAAGAAAAAAAATCATCAAAAGCTAACAAGTTAAAGATGATAAAACAGAAAGAATTGCTGAAGACTGAAATCTACTCTGCCTACACAAAGCAGCAGTGGGATCTTCATGGCCTTGCCTGGTAGGAAAAGCTCAGGACAAGACCAAACAACTCAGTTCATCAATCCTCATAAACTGCTGCTTTACACATCCTGCAAGGTTGGACCACTTGTGGAAAAGGCAATGGGCGAGACTGTCTGCCATGTATCCCACACCCTTCCAACAGTCTCCTCTCCTGAGCTTACATGCTCACAGTGATTTTCCAGGGAGACCTTAAATAAAAAAAAAAAATCAAGTTTTGGGGTAAAACCAAAGAACCCTGTAAGTCCATTTTGCTCTACTGGGAACGCAAGGGAAAACTTAGGAATGGTAACCGCCGTTTCACAGTCAGGAGGGCAAGTCTAAATTATGTGCATCTACCTGTCTTTGTAATACGGATACTGAAGGCTTACACTTTGAAAGTATTTTTAGTCTTACACTTCTATGCTTTCTAATTTTTAGTGTTATTTGTAACTACTGTATCTACAAAATAAGTCCTCTAGTTTTCCTGTAAAATTCTGATGTACACAGCTTTTAATACTCAAAAGAAAGTGTACAAAATAATTACATCTCAGGGCAAAAGCAGCTTTTTTCCCCTCTAAAAAACACGGACTGTGAAATCATTAAAGGCCTTAAATAGCAGAAGTAACTAAAAAACAATGAGCACAGCTATACGTAAACTTTTCCTTACCCACAAGCAAATGAAGCACTTGCCTCAAAGTCAGAGAGAGCTCTACCTGTGTCCTAGTTCCCAGAGGCACAGTACTCAGCCTCTGAGATACCATTCAAGTACCTAAAAACATATACAAATGGGAAGTTTGACTGATGTGCATATAAGGTTTATGCCAATTAAAAAATCACAATTCCTGCAAGCTGACCTAACCAATCTCATCTTGCAAAACTTCTCCAATACACCATTCCTGTTTGGTCAGAAAGGGTTACCTGAAGGACAGAAAAATATATCTAGGAGAAGGGAGCAAACCACCTGAAGATCCTGTGCGAGACTGCTGTAAATACCAGCAAGTGATCAACACACACTGATAGTCCTGAATTTCCAGAGATGCATTTTCTAGGCCTTCAGGGAATGGAGAAAATATTTATGACAGACAGTTTCTTATTTTTATCTTAATCTTCAGTCTACTTAGAATGCCTTCATGGGATTTTTCTGGCACATACTCCGAGAAAGGAAGAAATAGTCTGTGACTTATTGATACTGACTTTCTTTTAAATAAGAAGGGAAAAAAGAATCAAAGCAACTTTTAAATATAGGACTTTCTAATCAAGGCCAAGAACAATGTTTTCCCCACAGAACGTCCAAAATTTTCTCTGCAGACCAACAGAAAAACTGAGTTTCCTCCTTGTTCTTTATTCCTCTCTCCCATCCTTAAGTCCAGCCTCAGTTAGCAAAGTGTGCACCTAGTTGAGATCCATTACCTTTTACATCACTCTTTTTATGCTAGAGACTCCTTTTTATATGACTGAGCTCCATTTCTATTTAATATAAGTTTGAAAATATATTTGTGTTGCTTTTTATGAATTTACAGAGCCTTATCATTTTAATGCAATGATACCCTAAGTCAGCATTCCTGGGGATGTGCAATGTGGCCTTGGAGGTGACTTCATAGACAGCTCATCTAAAATTGACTTCTGTAGAGTACTATATAGAACGAAGTCCACTACACCAAAGCCTCAACAGCTAAAATGTATCAGAGAAAACATTAAGCTCCAGAATTACAGCTGTTCTCCTACAAAGTTTTGCTGTGGCGTTCAAAGTTGTGCAGCCCAACAGAGAGGCAGATGCTGCAGCTACATGCTCCCAGATCCAGCCAGTAGTAAAGCTGAGCATGTATTCCCAGCAGGCACACACATAGCCACACATACATAATGCAACACATATATATGCATATAGATATGCCCAGTCACATAGATCAACAAAGACAGAACAGAAACACACAAATGCAATCATCAACAAGTCTCATCCTGTTCACTGCTCCCACTGATCAGGAATGAAAGAAAGCAGAAATCATATATGCATGTAAAGATATATATGCAATGTGGATTCTTTCAGTAGCCTGACTTGGACTCTCAGTCTGTCCTGTAACTGCCCCTTCCTAGATGCTAGGGTCTCTCCCGCTGCTAACACCTGCACATGTAAGCCCCTGATGCTCATAGCCTCACTCCAGCCACCAGTTCATAGACTTCCTTACACACATCACCATCACCTCATCACACCCAACACACTACGGATCCCTCTTGTTACCAGCCAATATGGTCAGTCTGCCTCGCAGCTGGCCCTGGATCTTCTCATCTCCAGTTGTCTGAGGCAGACACAAACATGCAGATGGGTCCCCTGGTTGGCTCCTAGATCCCGTGGTCAAGCCAGCAGTTGCCTTGGATCTCCTCTTCCCTCCAGTAACTCATTTCTGCAGGCTCATTACTAGGTTGCACCACCTTGTTCCTCTGTGCTCCTTTGTGTGTGTGGGTATGAAACTTATCACATAATCTAACAGGTTAAATACAGCATGGACAATTAATAAGTATCTTGTGGCTCTACTACTTTAACCCACATGAAGACGCAAGGGGTGTATAGAGTCACTGTATCTGAGGTTTCTGACAGAGGGAAAAAGTGAGAACTTTAAGCCAAGTAAACCATTCTGCCCAATTTTGCCAAAAACAAAAGGCTTTGTCTCACCACAATGTTAAGTGATTCTGCCTCAGCCTCCCATCATATTTTTAACTCCTGCCTCACAGTGCAGTTGCAAACAGCAGTGCCTTGAAGTTTTCTACAAGTCTCAAGGTACCTCACGTTTCTGTTACAGATTTCATGAAAAAAAAAAATGGTATTTAAGACTGATGGAAACAAGCTCTATTCAGGCCATTAGCATACACAAACCTGCAATACTGAACCGTAAAGTACCTATGGCATATTTTTTTTTCATCTCGTACAAAAATCATTTAGGAATGAAAAATCCAGCTCATCTTGAAAGTGGAAGAAGACTTTCTTCAGCATTTTATGGCCATCCAAATACACTCTGGAAGTCTGACTCAATTTTGGAAGTGTCAGAGGAAACCACATCAATGCACAGAACACCTTTGAATGTATAAGGCTGTAGCAAGACAACCAAGATCTACCTGCCTAGGCACATCACCTCTGAGGAACTAATTTGCCATCCTCAATTAGGCACTAAAAAGTCATTCTCCACCAGGTGGGATACACAGTCATCCTACTGAGTGGTGCCAGCCTTGAATGACCCAGTAAAAATACAGCAGACATGGGTAAATAAAAAAAGTTCTTATTCTGATATCGGACACCTGATTGATTGTTGCTTGCAGTAAGTAAACAAAAGAAAGTACAGCCTGCAATTGGATTCTCCTTCCATCCTTTGAATGCCCTAACGATCATGCTACAGCATCAGGTTTTTTTCTTGCCCATTCTCTGCACACATTAGACTTGCATTCTTGGCTGCACAGTAGCTCAGTTTGGAGAGATTTCATAAACACTTCCTCCTCCCCTGCATTACCTCTTACACCAAGTTGGTAACATATTCAGAAATTGGAGATGTGGGTTCAAACTATCTCAAACTAAGGAGATTAACCTAAATCTCCCACTTCCTGGGCAAGTGCTCTAACAATCTGATTTACATGCAAACTATATCACTTATTTCATCAAAAAATGTGGCTGCTGACTATAATGTCATAATTTGTGTATTAGTCATAGCCTAAGCATACTTAAACTAACAAACCAGATTCTGTAAGCAAGGTAGGTTTGAAACCCAAATGATGAGAAGTATGAGAAATACCTGTGTCAAGCACTGTCCAGAGGAAGCACTGGAGGCACCTTCCTGGGGCCATTCAACCCCCTCAGTATCAACACTTAAAGACTATTGTTTCCAAACCTCCAGGCAGGAACAACTGAGCAGGCAACTACAGCACAACAGTTAACAAAAACAAGCTGAGAAGAGTGCAGCTGAGGAAATATTTAGTCTAAACTTACAGCCTTGAAAGTTACCCTTACTATACTTTTACAGTAGCAGGATGGGTTGTTTTAATTATAGAAAAATCACCCAACAGGGACAGAATCAAATTTATGAAATACAGGCAGTAGTGTGCAAAACCATTAACTGATATCCCTTTCTACTTTGTAAGCCTGTCTGTTACCTCCAGTACAATTAAGAATACATTCCAGCAGAGAAAAGCTGCACATAAGCCTCTGAAATGGCTATTTCCTTCTGAGGTTGTAAAATTACACTCATCTAGACCCAAATCGTAGTGATAAATGCTTCAGGAAAAGTTACTCAGTAAGTGGAAACAAGAGACATAACTGAAAATACAAACTCAACTTTTCAACATGAGGAAGACACTTTAACAAAGCACCTGCAATTGAAACACCAACTACATTTTATAGGTATATAAATACTAATCTTTAGGCTGAAAGAACCAGCTATTAATCTTCAGAGCTGTTCAGTGCAGTAACTACTATTCTGCAATTCTCGTTCTTAGATCGGACTTCCGAACCTTCTAACAGACTCTTCAACCATTGTACGCTCATTTTGTCATCTGACAGGGAAAAAAATCCCAAGAAATGCTGGAAGTTCTACCAAGGTACTCTCCATGGTCATGCGAAGATGCCCTTCCCCAAAACTTCTCCAATGCTCTCACAATGTCTCCAAGAAATCTTTCCAGCCTCACACAAACTGTATTTTCACATCACTACAATGCTTATAAGTTTGAGCTTCAGCTGTTTACTTTCTGCAAAAGCAACAGGGCTATTCTAATCTGCATTGCATTCTTCACATTGTTTTAGGATCAGTTATCTTGAATTCTGGTCTTTGCAAGGCAGTTATCCACCAGCAGGGTTTGATACTTACTGGTTCCTTGGACAATCTGTGCTCTTATGCTGAGAAATAAAAAATTCTATCAACCTAATCAAACGGGAAGAATCGCCTCCTGACCTGATCTTTCAGCTCCAAAAATGTAATTATGAATTTAAATAGTCCCAGGTTGGTGGCTTAAGAGCAATCAAATATGGAGCATCCTCCACCACTAATATAAAAATATGCGCTTTATCAGATGCCTCTAACAATGTGACCTGCTACATAAAAGCTGGAATATCAGAATTAAACTATTTGCAAAAGCTGCAGAAGATCACTAAATTTCTACTAAAAAGGTATGGACTCTTCTTAATTATATTTGATCAGCTTTAAGAAAATTCCTACCTCTTAAAACTGTGTGCATATTCAAATAAGAGTTAATAGCGATTGAAGGTTATTTTGGTGTGCATAAGATGGCACCTTACAAAAAAAAAAAATAACAAAAAAGTGAAAAGTAAGTTATGCATCATTTTGTCTGGCTTTGCATTCGTTTCTACGATTGAATTTTCATAACCAAAGTGTATGTATTTACAAGCTGAAATATACAGACTCTGCAATTTACTTGGGCTTGATTTTGTGTCCTTACCTGGACGATGAGGGATTGTACACACAATGATACTAATAAACACACTGCAGTGTGTAACCATCCAGATGCTGCTCTCCCACACTATCCATCTTGAACACCACACTTAGCCATAAAGAAATCTAAGTCATGCGTCTGCACAACATATGCCTTTCAACCATTTTCCACACTCTTTCTTTTTAAGAGAGAACAAATGCAGCTGGGCCGTAGTGTGCAGGAGTAGGGATCAGCAGAAATTCTGCTGTAGACTCCAGCAGGAGCTGAATCAAGCCAAAGGCAAAAGCATCTGGTGCCTACCAGCGCTTCCTCTCCTAACCGAGCACACCGCAGTCAACTACCGTTGACCCAGGAACAGGGAGCGAGCTGCTGTTGCTCCCTGCCTGCAGTCTCGGTAAGAAAATACAAGCTACTGCACTCTGAACAAAGAGGATGCCTCCGATGAAGTTACTCGCAAACCAAGACCTCGCCGCGAAGCGCTCCGGCATCCCGGAGGCAATGCACCGCCCAGCCCCACGTGTAAAAGAAGAGAAGAAAACTTCAGTGAATTATCGCCATCACATCCTCATGCTACCCCTGCATCATGCGTGGAAAGTGGTTTTGATCCTCTCACCCCTTCCAACAAAACTTGATCTGGGTTACATTAGCGGCAGTGTGAGGTTTCCTTCGTGCCTGCCTGCCCTCTCCCTCCCCGGAGCGAGATCCCCAGGGCTGCGGCCCCGTCTCCCGCCAGGACAGGGGCTGTGCTTGCGGGTCCGCCGGGTTGGGGCGTGCTACAGTGGGGGCCAGGTCCGACCGCCAGCCCCCCGCCCGGCCCCCCGGGAGCGGGACAGCGGCCCCTTCTCAGGGTTCCTGCTGCTCCGCAGCGGCCCTCGGCTCCCACAAAGGGAGTGGGCGGCCCCGGAGGCAGCAGGGCGCAGTGCCCCCGCCGCCGAGGGAGAAGAAAGAGCTCCAGGAAAGGGGGGAGGGCGGCTGCAAAGTGCGGAGATAGGGGGAGAGGAGGGATGAAGGAGGGGAAAGAGCGAGGCGGCTAGGAGGCCAGCACCGCCGGACCCCAGCCCGCCTCCTCCCCGGGGTCTCCCCTGGCCGCACAGTACTGCCGCCCGCACCGGCTCTTCCCAGGACACGCCGCCAAGGCTTCCCTGCCCAGCGGGGACGAAAGCCTGCCTCTGGATT
>JANRGW010058181.1:0-28764 GCA_024733675.1 Psilopsiagon aymara | reverse complement strand
CATGGGTTGGGGGGGTGGGGGGGGTGTAGAATTACAATCCAAGTTAAATTCTAGTGTTTATAGAATCATCGAATCACAGAATGGTTTGAGTTGGAAAGGACCTTAAGATCACCCAGTTCCAACCCCCTGCCGTGGGCAGTGATGCCTCACACTAGACCATGTCACCCAAGGCTCTGTCCAGCCTAACCTTGAGCACTGCCATAGATGGAGCATTTACTACTTCTTTGGACAGCCTGTTCCAGTGTGTCACCACCTTCACAGTAAAGAACTTTTCTGTTGTATCTAACCTGAACTTCCCCTGTTTCACTTTAAACCCATCACCCTTTGTCTTATTGCTATTGTCCCTGATGAAGAGGCCCTCCCCAGCATCCTTGTAGACCCTCTTCCTTTGTAATCTAATTTCCTAATTTCTCTTTGTTGAGCTTCCAGAGCTTCCTTAATGTTTATAAAATATACTATAGTAATAAATTAAACTTTTATTAATGAGTCTTAGGAAGAAACTCTATCCTCCTAAGTGCACGCTCCGTGCCCTGCCCTGTGGAAACACAAGGCATGCCTTTCCTTTCAGTAACCTGTTTACTGAGAAGCCAGTCTCTTGTAGTCATAACTAAATGCACTTCTTTCCACATTAACCTCATTATTCGAGTTCAGTCTGTGCTATCCTTTGGGAAAGAAGGAGCTCTGGCATGCAACTGTTTCAGTGTCCAAGTGGCAGACTTTCAAACACTCAGCTCAGCTCTGGTTTGACAGCTCTCCCCAGTTAGGCTGACACTCTGTCCTTAGCCCAGCCTCTTGTGCACAGGTACTGCAGCACATATGGTACCTACCACCACATGCTCTGCTGCAGCTTTGCAGGAATGGCAAGGGAGGTGAGAGAGGTGGGAGGGATTCTGCTCCAGCTCCAACCTGATGTGCTGTCACTTGGGGACACACTGTCCCACAGGCAGTGGAAGAGAAGCAGCCGTCACAAGAAATTCAACCTAATCTGAGGGAGAATGTCCTTCACTGGCAAGTGCAGTAGCACTTGAGATTTTCCAAAAGGATTTATGGGATGCGAAGTGCTTCACTGGGACTTGGGAGACTTTTAAGTTCTTCTGTAAATCTCTTGCTTAATATTCGCATGTTGACATTTTCCACTTATAGGGCTCTTTGACATTAATTTATAATGCTGCGATAGTTGGATTGCTGTCTTAAAAAGACTTTGAAATCAGGTTTGGTTAAGTACAGAGATTGAGCACATTCCAGCTTCTCCTGTTAGTTTTTGTTTGGTTGTGGGGTTTTTTTTTGTTGATTTTGTTGGCTAGATTTTACAGATGTGTTTTCTAACTATATTTCTGTCTTTTTTTGCATGTTTTAATGAGCATGGTATGATACTTGCAATATTCTGTATGCCTTCATATGTTAATGGTGTATTAATATAGAGTCATAACGTCACAGAATGGTTTGGGTTGGAAAGGACCTTACTATCATCCAGTTCCAGGCCCCTGCCATGGGCAGGGACACCTCACACTAGACCATGTCTCCCAAGGTTATGTCCACCCTGGCCTTTCAAGCCATAGCCCCACTGACTGCAAGAGGATCAGTCAAGGAAAAAACTTCCCTTACTGATGGCAGCTTCTCTTCTGTTTAGCTGAAGCATCCTCTTCACACCATTCTCAGAGTTTACACCTTTCAAGATTATGGGAGCAAAAAGCTTTTGCTGTTGGTTTGGCCACTCCAGCAAGTCAGAGCACGTACTAGCATGCAGCTGTAGCCAAGCCGTGGAGCTCTCTCTTGAAAGGGACAATACCAACAGTGTTCTGTCTTAGTCCAGCCTAAGTGACAGCAGTGGGGCTTGAATTTTTGCGCTGGCATCCTAAGTGTGATTCACACACTGAACCCGTGATTGGTTTGCAGAGGGGTAATCAGAAACGAGGACTTCTAGACAAGCAAAATGAACAACAGATAGGGCTGTTCATTTCATTAGGGCTTCCACATGCAAATGATTGATAGACTGGCTCCATTAAGTTCTGTTACAACTGGTTCAGGATCCCTTATCAACATGCCTGGGGCATTTTAAAATGTGAAAAATAATTTAGCTTGAATCAGCCGTTTACTAACTGCAGCTAATACATGTAAGGCAGTTGAAGATGGTTCCCAAAGCTATCTTTACTAATTTCACTACTCTTGTTTGAAAATAGAATTTGAAATGGGCAACTAATTACAATAAAGAAGCCTATATTTTATTTTTGCAAGAGAACTTTTTAAGTTTATAATTTAACAGTTTAGGCTCTTATTACGGTTTCAAATAGAAATATCTGTCATCCTCCTCAGTGATAGGATCTACAAAAGGCACCAGTCTACCCATACTGCAATTAAATACATGCTGAAGTGTGCGTGTGCCTCCAGCTTTGGAAGGTAATTGTGCACACCTCATTGCTTTTTACTTCTAAATGTTGTTGTGATCATTTACCAGGTAATTTCAGAGACAAGTTCTAAATTACCAGTGATTTCAAAAAGTTTAAAACATTCACACCTAGCTAGAGGATGCCTCCTCCCCTCAGCGGCAAATTAAATAGTTCTAAAACAGTGAGGAGAAGCATGTGTCAGGCAGCAAAATGCTCACGATTCACTCCACCAAGTAACAACAACAGTCACCGACTTCATGTTTGTATTGCAAACAAAGGCCTGCTCATTTCCTAAATTCATCAATTAGACTGATCACAGGGTTGTTAAATCTGACCTCCATTTAAACACACTGTACCACTTCCCTACTTTTAAACAAGGATCTTTTTGTGGGCATTGTTAATTTTCTTTTTACCAAGTAACAAAATGCAGTACTTCTTGAAAGACTGGGAGGATGACTGCTGTTTCTTTCACATCCCTTAAAGCCTTTTCTCCTCCTCTCATTGACATTTCTGAGTGTTTCTTCATGCAGGGAGAAAGGAGCAGGCTCAGAGCAGAGCCATCCTACACTGCATGACCCCCATCCCCACCCCAAAACCTAGATTGAGTTTATATACAATCATGGTGGCATATATAAAATAATCGGTAGCTCTTTGGTTCACATTCCAGTGCTGCAAGGCGGGTCACGCATGCTGCTCTGGCTGTGTTGCCCAGGTCTGTGCTGCATTCTGCCTGTGGCCTGTGTAAGCAATGGGTGGTTCTATATACACAGAAGCCAAAGACCAATTGGAAACCTCATGTTTTCCAGCAAGGGAAGTGACAAGAGGTGTTGTTTTGGTCAAAGGTAGGAACCTACACATTTGTCAGCCACTAGTCTTTTTTCACCTGTACTAGGGCTGTTTATTAGTACAGGCCAGTTTAAGCATTATCAAAGTATTCAATGGCCCATTCCTAAATAAAGGGGAGGGCCTTCCTTCATTACAAACCTGACACTCTATTGCCACCTGGGCATGGCTATAGCATCGTAGAATAATAGAGTGGTTCAGGTTGGAAAGGACCTTAAGATCATCCAGTTTCAACCCCCTGCCATGGGCATGGATGCCTCACACTAGACCATGTTGCCCAAGGCTCTGTCCAGCCTGGCCTTAAGCACAGCCAGGGATGGAGCATTTACCACTTCTTTGGACAACCTCTTCCAGTGCCTCACCACCCTCACAGTAAAGAACTTCTTTAGATCTAACTTCAGTTTCCCCTGTATGAGTTTTAACCCATTTCCCTTTGTCCTGTCACTACAGTCCCTAATGAAGAGTACCTCCCCAGCATGCTTGTAAGCCCCCTTCAGATACTGGAAGGCTGCTATGAGGTCTGCACACAGCTTCTTTTCTCAAGGCTGAAAAGCCCCAGTTTTCTCAGCCTGTCTTCATACAGGAGGTGCTCCAGTCCCCTGATCATCCTTGTGGCCTCCTCTGGACTTGCTTCAACAGTTCCATGTCCTTCCTATGTTGAGAACACCATAACTGCGTACAGAGCTCCAAGCTCTGACAAGCTTTATATATGCTGCAAATGAAGAACCAGATGCTCGCTCTTTCCACAGCTCCTAAAAGTTAGTTTCACTGACTGAAATTGTCTTCAAGGGTGTTTCCTCCCAGTGTGTTAAAAAAAATCCCAACACAAAAACCCAGAAGCTTTGCAAAAGGAAGCAAACGTATTTTTGTGGTGTGGGCTTTTTTTTCAGTTGGCTGTTAGTTTTTAAAGCATAGCATGTGTTTAACACAGAACATATAGAAAGAAAGAAAAAAAATCTTGAATTGCAAATATCACATTCTTATTAGAAAAAGATTCCACAGTGTGAAAACGGTCATTCAGAACAAAACAAAATAAATAGGATATAGAAACATTCACAGAACTTGCTCTAGTTATTATCTTATATATATCCTGATGGGTACCTGAAGTGAGGCTGCTGCTGGGAGCCTCAGTCCTCCTGCTACAGAAACACCACAGCAAAAGGCAGCCCATACAGATTCTGGCTATGCCATTAGTTTGACTATAAATTGCCTTTACCAAAGAGTACCTTTGGTGAAGGAAGACATGCTGCACATGTGTCAGTCACAAACAGCTCCACTACACAGTATCAGATTGCAGTATAACCATGCTGTGAATGGGCTATGCATCAAACAGGCGCAAAACAAACTGTTCTGTCTGAGAGGGTCTACTGGAAGGTCAGCCTCATCTCAGGGAACACTTACATTACAAGTAATAGATTTCCATCAGTGTGGGCACTGTCTAGGCAAACACAAAGATGTCTCTTTATGTTCTTCTTTGGAACAGAACCCTTGATTCATCAGCCTTGGCAGGAATTGTGTTCAGCTTGGAGGTGGCTCCTTACCACTCTGTTCTTTCTCTAACGCAGGTTAGGCTGAATAAGGCACGTCAGCTTTTCTGACAGACTGACATTGTATTGATTTAATTAAAGTAATTCTTAAGCCAGATAATTCTCTTTTAAATTCTTAGCAGACAGTTATGTTCCATGTAAGAACTCTTTCATTTGTATTTATATCTGCTCTTTTGTATTTTGTACCTACCTCCTTAGGACAAATTGGTCCAAACTGCTGCCACCTAAGAGTGTGCACAAAACTCAGTTTTCTTGGGTTCAATGAAACTGATCTTAAACTAAAAAGAGCATAGAATGAGGAAATCTTTGCTTTTAGTTCACAGTCTCTTAAATTATGAGGTTCTATTCATCTGGATAAGGAGCACTGGCTCTGAGTACTGCCTTTTGGTCTGTGTCCAACATGGGCAGACCTGGACTATGGTACTCTCCTTGGCCTTGCCAGGAATTGCCTTTCCTATATTAGTGTTCTGCATTTCCATGTCTCCAGACACAGAGATATACAGTTCAGAGGCCTTTCTCTTGAGGCTACATGGGCCTGGCTAGGCAGCAGTCCTCCAAGAAGGTTACTGTGCTGCTGCTCTGACTTGCAGCTCTTTGTTTATTATGACAAACAATACAGCAGACAGTTGAAAACTAGTAATGAAGCAAATGCTCACCTCATCCTTTATCTGTAGGAAAGAAACCATAGGAGGCTATTTCACACCTAAGTTTCTTTGAGGAGCAGATGACTGAATAGGAAGCAAAATGCCAAACCCAGTGGAATGACATCTGCGTTCCTATACGTAATCAATATCCTAAATAACCTTCAGTACAAGCTGACAGATTGTCCTGGGTTCATTAAAGGCATCATTTGGTCCAAACTTTTTCTGACCAAACTGAAACAAGATGCAATGGAAAGTGACCATCACCAATGCAAAACTGCCCTTCAGTAGTTTTAGCTCCTGCCAGTTTGTCTTCACTCTAGGACACAAGGGCAGGGAGAATTTATCTGAATACCAGAACAGGATGAAGCAGCGCCTATTTAGAGAGGACTAAGAAGGGACACGGCAGATTTCATAGGCAGTTGAGATGAGGGGCTTCAATGCAGGTGCCTGTGCTCCCCACTGCATCTTCTGCTTCGAGACCTGTTAGTGCCAGCAGCAAACATAAAACTCTAGGTACCACCCTTACTGTATCTCTTCCTCCTCCCCCCTTTCTTTCTCTTTCTCTTTCTCTCTCTCTCTCTTTTTTTTTTCAGTGCACTTCCAGATAAATGCCAATCATTTGGCCAGGGCTTACTCACAGAAGGTACAGCAGGCACAGATGGTACTAATGCATAAATGTAATCTAGCAAAAGTATGCCAACACCAACCCAGAAAAGGTTCCAAGTAACTGCAGTGCACTTACAGGAATACAGTGATTGGCAAGGTGAAATCTGAGATTTGAAAGAGCTTACTGTTCCCAAATCAACAATAGAAATTTTACAACAAATGAACATATTTATTTATTAATTTAGAAAACGCACTTAATACCAAGATCTCCTTGCATATGTATAATAAAGGCTTACTAAAAGCCAAACTCATTATACAGGTTATACTGATTCTAGTAAAATAAGGGAGAAAGGGGAAGGTGGAAACTGGAAACCAGAAACAAATCCAGCGCCATACAGCCACTCCCGTGTGTTTCTCAGGAGAGCTCCTACGAGGAAAGATGGGCAGCGCAGGGGGACTTTTAAGTCCAGTGATGCAGCGACTGAAACTAATCCCATAGGAGTGGCTTTCCAGACCCATACCTGCCATATCCTTCCTAAGGATTCAGAGCCTAAAAACATCCACACCAAATCCTTTTCCCAGTAGTAGCTGGTAATGTACACTTAGGAAAAACGTACAGGCAAGAAAACAAATGCAGTTTGACAGTGTCCCCAGCAGACACTTCTCCCAGCTTCTGGAGAACACAAGATACCCTCTAAGCACATCTGTTGTAGGATGTCCGATGAAGAAAAGGTATTTCAGAGAGCACAGACTTCACCCCACTTTCCCCTGTCCACAGGGAAGGAAAGAGTATACCACTTCTGCAGGACTCAAGCAGTATCTCCTTGCTGTGCACACATCGTACAGGCTGCCAGCACCATGGGTGCCTGGCCAACTGCTTGGTAGCACTGAAAAGGAGCCTGCGATAGACACCACACTGTCATAATACAATCTGAGGACCAGCTTCTAATCTTTTTCCCATGAGCTTTATGCTGCTGACCTTAAAAGAACTGTTCCTGATTTCTAGCAAGACACAGGAGATCAAAAGCAGTGCCTAAAAATTAAGGGAAGCTGGTGTGACACTAGTACATCCAAGTGAATTGTTAGCAAATGCCTTGCTAAGGTTAAGTAAGGAGAGTATTGCTAGCTGTCAAGACAATTCAGGACAAATGTCCTAAATTCCTGACCTCTTGGCAAAGATATACTACAGAATCATGCTGCATGTGTGCTACCCATTCTGTCTTACTTGCTGTCATTACTTCTTGTGAGAGGAGAACTCTCACACTGCTGGCTACTGACCAATACTCACCTGCCATCAAGTGAGAGCTTTGCTATTCAAGGGCTGCTCTGACCTTCGCCTGCTATGAGCAGTGACTACAAGTAGCTACAAAGCAGTGTGTCTCCTAGCAGCATCTCTTCTGTGGTCTATAATGTTCAGAAGCTTTGGTTTTGTATGCAGTGGGTCAGGCATGGAGCCCTCACTTCTAACAGTTTGTATTCTTGGACAGAGGCAATAACTCCTACTTCAAAGGCTAGACAGATGTAGAAATGCACCCTGGCATTTCATCTTGGTCCCCATTGATTAGCATTAGAAATCAGCACTTGTTATTGTAAGGGATGGGTTGCAGCCATGTACAGTGGATCGTGGGTCAATGGCTAGGGCTTCAACCAGCAGTCATGCTAGCAACAACCACCATAAATTAACACTGTCTGAAATATGCCTGACATACAATTAATAGACATCCTTGCTAACTGAGAGCAAGGCAGACTGACAAAGACACGCATGAATATAAATCAGACAGCTCCACAGCTTCTCCTGTCTCATAACCCAGTCGGTCTAAATCAGATGTAGAGCAGGCCACATAATAGATCCTGCGGTCATTTTAATGATGGTGTTGTGTGAGGGTTTGGCTTTCAGAAAGGATTTGGGCCTTCATCCAATGTAGGGATTTCTGGGGCTGCCACTTCTAACACTGCTCTGAAAGGAGAAGGGCTTTTGTTGGCAGGGGGCGGGGGAAGGAGGGGGGAGGGAGATGTCCAAGTATCTGTGAAGTTTATGGCTACTAATCCATTTGAATTAAAACAAATGCCTAATGATATGCTGTGGGGTTTTGTCTGCAGGAAACAGAGCTGACTCAGTGATGTGTACTCCTTGCACCGTGGGTTGAGGGGTGGGGGAGCAGCTTGGCACCCAAGCTCGATCCTGGGCCCAGTGGTCAGGGTCATTAGTGCTGAATTCTTTCCCATTGCGAAGGATCCAGTGGTGAGTAAGGCTGTGAAGGCTTTGGATGGTGAAGTGACAGCTGGATCACAGTGGCATCTAGAGGGTTGCCACATGCAGCGGGCCCTGCAGGGCTCTGTTTTGCTGTCTGCACAAGCCATCACCATCAGAGACAGAGCTGTCCCCTCACACCATGCTGGGGCCTTTTAGTCTTCTTCCTGAGAACCCACCTAAACACTGTCTACATCTTCAGATTCATATTTTCCCATAGAATTATAAAATGGTTTGGTTTGGAAAGGGCCTTAGGATCATTCAGTTTCAACCCCCGGCCATGGGCATGGATGCCTCACACTAGACCATGTTGCCCAAGGCTCTGTCCAGCCTGGCTTTAAGCACTGCCAGGGATGGAGCATTCACCACTTCTTTGGCAACCTGTGCTGGTGCCTCACCACCCTCACAGTAAAGAACTTTTTCCTTTGATCTAACCTGAACTTCCCCTGTTTCAGTTTGGACCCATCACCCTTTGTCCTGTCATTACAGTTCCTGATGAAAAGTCTCTCCCCAGCATCCCTATAGGTCCCCTTCAGATACTGCTATGAGGTCTCCACGCAGCCTTCTCTTCTCCAGGATGAACAGCCCCAACTTTCTCATCCTATCTTCATACAGGAGGTGCTCCAGTCCCATGATCATCCTTGCGGCCGCCTCTGGACTTGCTCCAACAGTTCCATGCCCTTCTTATGTTGAAAACACCACAACTGCACACAGTGCTTGAAGTATAGTCTCATGAGAGCAGAGTAGAGGGGCAGGATCACCTCCTTTGACCTGCTGGTCACTCTCCTTTTTATGCAGACAAGGACACAGTTGGTTTCTGGGCCAAGTGGAATTTTTTCCTCACAATAACTGTGTCATAATTATTTTTCAATCATTTACCTAGCATTCTACAGTCTGGGGTGGCTTCTCTCTTTACCCGTAATTATCATAACGCCAGTCATACCACAAAATCTTAATGGGCCAGGTTTTTAGATGGGGTAGAAATGCCATGTTACTGCTCCGTCACAACCTAGAACACAATCCCAGGATGACTTACAGACCTTACAGCTGTGGAGCATCTGATTCTTCTACTCATGAGCCATCTGAAGATGACAGCATCTCTTCAAAAAAGCCCTGGCTAGAGAAGTCTATTGAGAAAAGAGGACAGGGAAGTATTGCTAAAGGAGGGAGATTTTAGGAGGGGTTTGAAGGGTGGTCATGATGGAGGAGAAAAGTAGTTTGAAAAGAACATTTCTTCTGACAGTTACAGTTTATCTGTTGATATCTCTTATTTCAGAGAAAGATAAATTGCATTCTTCTCATTTGGAGTAGCTGCACAGAGGGGAGGAAGGAAGAATAATAGATATGTTTGCTTTTGCTTTAGAGATGCCATCTCTAGAAACTGTAAATTTCTGATCATCTTGGTATTTTTAGATGAAAAAGACCCCAAAGTGCCAGATTTTGATGTTTGTTGGGTTTAGTGGGTTTAAAATTGTGCTGTTTCTGACTTTACAAGGCTTTAAATGTGATGCATCTAGTAGCATTTTCTCTCTCTTTTCTTCCTAAAAAAAAAGTAGAGGACTGGAGGAGTCATTTAGGATGCTCACATAAGGAAACCACTTGAGATCAGGCCTGCTGTCAGTTTGGCTGGAGTCCTCCCATAACATAAAAAGGATCCCCAGCAATACGCTGACAAGGATTCATCCCACAGTTTTAAGAGAATTCAAAGAGCCAAGAGGACAGTTCTCAAGAGAAAACCCCTCTCCTGTTCCACAGCCCAGAGGAAACTTGGGAAGAGCTCTTGAAGCTTCACCTGGAAATGAGTGTTAGATTCTCACCACCCCAGTTTGTCTTCTGAGGAGAGGGAGCTCTCTCGGTGACAGCCCAGCCTATCACTGGGGATGACGGGAGAAGTGGTGTCCTGGTTCTTGTACCCACGTGAGCAGTTGAGTGCCAGCACAGGGTTGGGTGTGGGATGGGATGGCTGCCAGTACAGGGATCACTTTCCCTCTGGCAGTGAGAACAAGCTGGATCTGCCTTCCAAGGCATAATTAGACCTGAAGGAGAAAAGCCCTCCATTGGCAGGCGCCTGCAATGGGGAAACAAGATCGTGTCCTTCAGGAAAAAAAGGGTCAAACCCTGCCAGGCCATGGAGGCAGAAGCTCTGTGTGCGAGGGAGGCTTATTGCCAAGGGGTCAGATGGAGAGCGTTCCAGAAAACCTGTACTGGAGAAACAAGGGACACTCCAGGCCATTTCCACATCCTTTCCTTTTGCATAAGCAATGCTTGCCTTGTATGAGGAAAACAACAAACTCCTGCCCTCTAGAGACAGGAGACCTCCAGCTCTGCTGAATAAAATATTTGCCACAACCTCCTTTTGAAGCAGATGCTACAAATGCATACAGTTTTATTCTCCCCTAAGGCCCACACAACCGGCTCGGCAGCTCATTGCGCTCTCCACTCCCAGACCTAGAAGGCCAACTCGCAGGAGGGGCAGCTTGTCACAACCACTCTATTTCAAGGCAGTAGTTTATTTCCAGAACTGCTGAATAAAGCAGTCACAGAAAACTTGGCAAAGAAAGATAAATCCCTCCCTTCCTCATTACCAAAACCTGTCTAGGCAGGACAGCAAATGCTTGTGCTAGCTGAGCACTTGCTTGCTTTCCCTTCCCTGGCTGCCTGCATGCCTCTGCAACCCACTCATCATCTCATCCTCCTTGGAAAACCAGGCTCCCTGGCATGCAAATGACAGTGACTTAGAATTTCAAAAGTGGGAAAACAGTGTTTAAAGTCTATCCCTGCATCTTTGCTCTCCAGTACCATTCCTTGCAGTGCCACACAGGATATTGAGCTACCAAATCCCTTCAGTACTGGGTTTCAGAAGGTTACAACCACTGGTAAATGTATGCTTCAAAGATTTTGCTCACTGTAGCAACTGTGCCGAAATGTCCATATGTCCAGTTACAAAATAAGCGTTATTAGTGAGGTGAAAAGCTGTTGTTAATAGCATTTTCTCAAAGCCTTCAGTGTTACTAAAAATACAACAGATAATACCTCTTGACTCCTCCTCACTGTGGTGCACCCAGTGTTTCCATTTACATCTAAGCCAAGTGGCCCCAAAGCAGAGAGCAAGCCCTGCCAGATGACATAGCAACACTTGATAGATGCATGTAGGGAACGTTTGCTCCCAACCTTTGGCAAACCACGTCAACACAAGATCTGCTAAAACTCTTGAGAAAACCCAGGGCACCAGAACTTACAACGGTGTTCATCAGTACTGACCTGCTATACATATCAATGGGTTTAAGATACCCACAGGGTTTCCCACCACAGATGAATACTTACTGCATATATTTATATTGAGTTGAAAGCCTGACACTGAGAGCAACAAATGAGCTGTGTATTTTCATGTAAGAAATACTTGTCTGACACAGCAGCAACAGGCTCTTGGCCAGCCATGACATATTTTATGTATTTACAAAGCATCATTAAAATACCTATTTCGAACTTATTACTGACAGTTTTGTTTTGTTGGCCTCTCT
Source organism: Psilopsiagon aymara (assembly GCA_024733675.1). Lineage (NCBI taxonomy): Eukaryota > Metazoa > Chordata > Aves > Psittaciformes > Psittacidae > Psilopsiagon > Psilopsiagon aymara. The sequence continues at coordinate 16,965 of JANRGW010058181.1, read as the reverse complement.
AATACAGTGCAGAAAGAGAGGAACTACCTTTTAAAAGAAATTAGTGCTGTCCTCCTCTGCACTTCAGTTTCTTGCAAGTCCAGCACGACCAAGGGACAAACAGGGGCTGCCAAGTTAGACTTGGCTCCTGAGGCACCTGTAATAGTGCTGGCACATGTAGGTTCCTCTAAGCAGTCTTTTTCTGAGGCAGATGATGGCAAGGTTGATTGTGAAACTGCTATTCTTCAAATTCAGATGTTGTGACTTGTGAAAGTTCACCTACAGGGCCACAAAGATTGCTCCCAAAGATCATGAAGTTCATGCACAGATGCTGAAGAGGCTTATTTACACAAATACAAGGACAATAAACAAGTTGTGTGCCTTTCCACTTAGGTCACATTGCCTCCAAATACTGCTAAAGTGGAAAAAATAAGATCCTTCTTAGCGTAAAAATATATAATGCCATTCATCTCTAGTTTGTTTCTGTTACATTGTTGTTACTTTAGGAGGATTTTGAGCCCATCCAACCATTGTTTTCAGGGTTCAGAGTTTATCTCACCTCTGCCAGTGACATTTCAGTTGTCAGTTTAGTAATTTTGAGGAGAAAGCCTACTTGGACAAGCCCTAGAAATGATCCTGATGTCTGCGTCGGTAGTGATGGGCTCTGTAGCAATAACACCAGTTCAGATCATTTCTCTAAGAGATTCATTGCTGATTTATTCTGTGAAAAATGATACCTCCAGCAGTCTACAGCACTGCAAGTCATCTTTTCCCAGGTGCTAAATATCTACCACCACAGTGTGGGGCAGGGATGCCAAGTGAGACTTCCTCCAGGATGACACATGGTGATGGCACATGGTGAGACATGGCCATGGAGGCCCATCATGGGGGGGGAGGCCTTGGGCAGTAATTTGACATGAGCAAAGACAGGAAATTCTGACAACTTAGAATGGGGTTTGCTGAGGTTTTATGGGAAAATCAACCTGAAATAAAAACCAGGCATGTGCAGAGATGGGGCTTGAGCACTAAGATGGTTTCTGTTAGCAGGGGTGTAAAGCGAGTTCCAAGTTCTTACCACATTCTGAGCTTCTTGGGTCTCTGCGACAAAGGATTACCTGATGGGCAGTTTGAATCTCTGAGCACTGCGTAGAGTTGCACAGGACATGGGTGGGTTAGCAACCCCTCTCTGAAGTAAGCATATAAATCACCTTATTTAATATATATATAAAATATATATACATATATATGAACTTAACTTCAGCTGTATGCTCCAGCTTGTCAACATGCATTTATGAGGTGAGCATAATGTTATAATGGTTATAGCAGTGAAATACATCCTGAGCCAGAGAGCTAGTAAAGAGGAGCATGGGTGTTAATGCCAGTAGAATTCTAATGCCCAGGAGATGGGGCAAGGTGACATTACCTCCAGTTAATGTTGCTTTTGATGGCTACAGAGAGGGGAGATCACTGAGAACCCTTTCTGAGGGCTGCACACAGCGGGGCACGAGCTGCTGCCCTGCTGCAGTCAGTGGTACCAGCTCTGTCGTGGGATTCTTCCAGTAAGGAAAGAGCTCCTTCCTGTTCAGCCGTTGTTACAGGATGCTAAGGGCCAGCCTCTCAGCACTTGGTTTGAGTCACTGGCAGTTTTATTCCATTAAAAGGAGCTGTTATTGTTAAAACTGCACAAATGTGTGGGTCAGGAGCATGGGAAGGAGGAGTTGATTACCCTCGGTGAGCATTGTACTGGAGTTAATGATTTCAGAGAGGTTTGGGAAGCAGGAAATTGCCTGTTCCCTTGCATTAGCAAAGGAGAAAAGGTTTGCAGTCCTTTGCTGAAAGGGCTACAGGGAAGAACTCCATGCACTCACCTTAGATTCCTTATAGAGAGGCAGATGGCTGGCTGGGCAACAAGGAAAGTAAGAGTAAGAAGAAAGAGAACCAGGTAAACCAGATTCTCATCTGGTGATCCAGACTGCACCAACAGTTTCTGCAGCCTGTTGGGGGGAGCTGTGGTGAGAATACAGCTTCCTGGTGAGCAGCTAATCCAGGCTCACGGCAATGCACCCATCACAGAGATGAAAGATGCTCTGATAATGCTGTGGAGACACAGCCAACACTAATGACATTGCTAAATTCATGTCTCAGGAGTGACATTATTCTAGAGCCCTCCCCTTCCTCATGGCTCTGCGGGCACTGATCAATTGGGCTGGAGGACACAGAGCTCACATGTGGCATATAAGTGGCACATCCCCAAAGGGTACTTTCTCTTTTTGGGGATACTGCAGCTGGGGGTAGAAGCACACGATCCTCAGCTTCTGCTGGTATGTCAGAGACAGACAGTGGAGGATCTTGATCCTTCAAGGTCAAAGTGAGCCAATCTTGGTCAACATTGTGTATTTTAGGGGGTAATGGGCAACATGGTCTAGTGTGAAGTGTCCCTGCCCATGGCAGGGGGTTGGAACTGGATGATCTTAAGGTCCTTTCTAACTCAAACCATTTTATGATTCTATGTAATACAGCTGTTCTGGACAGAGCTGTAAGTGCTCCTTTGGAAAACATGGTTGTTCTTACCACTCTCAAGCTGGATGCTGAACAAATCAGCCCTGTACAAGGAACCTTTTCCTATACATACAATTATGCAGAATGTTAAAGAAATTAAGTCACACACAAGGACAAGGTATGGATGGACTGTTACAATTACCTGACAGTGCAGTGCAAGCTGAGCGCTGGCTATCACCACGTCCCTTCTCACACTCCTTGGGGTGCCCTTTCTGAATTGCTGAAGAATACTACAAGTGAGGCGAAACTACCAAAGGAAAGAATAGCGAGGTCAGTGAGTTGAAGCTAATAATATATTAAAAGCTGCCTCTTTAGACCAGTGACTACCCTGCAGCAGCCAGCTGCTTAAAAGCTAAGTGAACGATTCGAAGTCCTCTCTGAGTTGTCCTTTAAACTTTCCGTGTCATATGGGTGGCAGTTCATAGGTAGCCTGAGCCTATTGGCTTAGTAGCATTTGGAGGAAGGCTGTGATGAAGGATCCATAGCCTCACAGGAGATAGGTCATGTCTCACCATGACCCTTCTGACAGCATCCAGAAGTTGATGCCGGGTTCAAGGTTTTAGATAAGAGAACCCCAGTCCCTTAAATTACATCCTTTCAGACAAGTACACAAGACAGTAAAGAGGAGCAGAGCCCGTATATCCCTATCTCTGTATTTGTATCTCCTGACCTTGGTGCATGGAGACAACTCCTGTATTTCACACAGAGCTCAGGGAATGCTTGCATAACCCATTGTTTAATTACTCTAGTCCTAAACCACTAATTTAGTTCAATTTTGTACAGACTACATGTTGGTATTGTTAAGGTTTATGACCCAGTGATTTACAAGGCATGATACATCAGATTTCAAATTGGTTGTATTGACTATTTAATTGAATATGGGGACATGAGAGCAACGTTAGTGCAAACTGGTGGATCACAGGAGTGCTGCGATGGTGGTAATTCACTTTTGTCATCAGTTATACAGTGCAAGCATGTTGGAGTTGCGAAGGCCCGAACCAGACTGATGATCCTAAATAGTGCTTCTGTCTAACTTAGACTTTTTGTTGAGATTAACCAGAAGAAAAATGTAATAGTCAGTTTCTAAAGGCTGGTCTTCATGATAAAATAGCTATCACTACACAGGAGGTTTTCAGTTCATTAGAGGAACGGCTTGACTTACACACTGTGCATCTTCTCAAAACCACCTTGCATGAAGACAGTGATACTGGTTGCACCTAGTTCATATTGGTTTGATCCTTAGGAAAGAAAAATCAGTCTTTTTATCTTCTGCCTACTTCAGTTGGCCCTTCTGGAATGTGAATGGTTTAAAACCTCACTTAAATTACTTATAGTGTATGTGCTACTACTTGTTACTGTCTGGTATGGACAGTGTTTGGATAGCTGGTATTTCTTAGGTGCTGTCAGATTTCTCCTGTTTTGTCTGCTTGGCAACACACAATTCCTTCTTTTTCTCCTTCCTTCCCTGTGAGTCCTTGAGTAAGGAGTTTTGGCCAGAGACCATGGGAGATGAGTGGGGAACCAGAATGGGAATTGTTCATTTACGCTCTCCTCTGTCCTTGCTGTGTCTGGAACCACTTGTCCTGGAAGCAGAAACCCTCTAAAGCCAGCATTTAGGGGAAAGGGCTATGTGCATGAAACCAACTATGGAAAGTACCTCCCATATGAAGACAGTGATAAAATCAGGGCATTTCAGCCTGGAGAAGAGAAGCTGTGTGGAGACCTCAGAGCTTTATTCCAGTATCTGAAGGGGGCCTGCCAGGATGTGGGAGAGGGACTCTTCATCAGGGACTCTAGCAATAGAACGAGGGCTGAGGGGTTCAGACTGAATCAGGGGAAGTTGAAGATAGATCTAAAGAAGAAGTTCTTTATTGTGAGGGTGGTGAGGCACTGAAATGGGTTGCCCAAAGAAGTAGTAAATGCTCCATCCCTGGCAGTGTTCAAGGCCAGGTTGGACAGAGCCTTGGATGACGTGGTCTTGTGTGAAGGCATCCCTGCCCATGACAGGGGGGTTGGAACTGGATGATCTTAAGGTCCTTTCCATCCAAACCATTCTATGATTCTATAAGCATACTGAGAGAGAGCCTTGCTGGTAGACATACATATTTTTTTGCTAAGAAATAAAAATATGAAAGGTATAGATGGTAACTGTGCAAGTTATGACTTAAACTGCAAGCCTGGAGAGAGCTCAAAGCCCCGTTCTTTGGCTTGAAAGCTATCTCTGAATGCATTTCATGTGTAGGTATTGTGAACTCAGGCACTCTGTCACATCCCATTACCTAAATGTAAAAGCTGTTCTCTCCTTTGCCGGCATGCTGTATTTGCTGTTCCATTAATGACATGGCAGTGTTCCCTACCTTCTCGTTAATTAGCACTTTCAGTGTATTTTCCAAGATCCTGATTTCAGCTCTGTCCTCTGTGCGCATCACACTGCACACAAAAAATGGCTGCTTACACAGAAGGCTTTGTTTCATTTGAAATCTATCACCCTCCAGTGTTCTTAAATAAGTAAAGGTAGAAGGAGTTATCAGTACAGAAATTCACAGAGGTTCTAGCACATGCATAACATCTACTAACTAACCTAATGCCTGTGGGGAGGGTCAGAGTGGATCTGACTCCACCTCTGGTAGAAAGGAAGGAATCACAGAAACATCTCCCCATAACCTTACTAGTGTGCAGAGAAAACACGTTTAGAACAAAACACAGTGTCTTTTTCTTAATTCTAGTGAAAGCCATGACCCATAACTACTAAGACATCACCTCTAAGTTATATTTTAAGGCTTAACAATTTCTCAGTTTCTTTTGGAACAGGTTTGCGTTCCCTTTCCTCATTAATCCCCCCTTATACTGTTAAAAAATCATCTACCACTCTCGTGGTCAGCCTTTAGAAGACGGTGGACACTCCAAAACTGTAGGGCACTTAAGACAGGCACCTGGCCAGCAGAGCAGGGCTTCGTGCTACAGACCTGCATGTGCTAGACCTTATCTTTGATTCCAGGAATTATTTTAGACCTCAGGTAAAGTGCTGAGCCACTAAATAAGCAATAGCCCAACACCAAAATGAGTAATAACCCAAAACTCCTCTGAACTCAGGCACTGGTAACTGCCATTAAAGAACAGTGAGAGAGCTACAAACAAAAGTAGAAATGTTGTATCAATGGCTAAATTGTAATATTAACAAAAGCAGACAGGAACTACTGCAGTTCCTCGCTACCTGTTTTCTGCCAGGGTTTTGTAGTCTTGATTTTCCATTGTGGCATTACCTTGGGTGTGAACATCCTTACTGTCAGGGTTCATTTAACATTGACTCTGTCGTTACAAGTGCTCAAGCTGCGCAGCATTTCTGTATTTTATGCTCCAGAAGCACTTTGCTTCTACCACAGAACTCATTTTAATATGTTTCATTCAAAAAAACCCCCAAACCTCCATAAAACCACAAAACAAGCAAATGAAAAGGTGTCCAGGCCTTCAAAGGAACCTCTTGGCACTAGTGATCTCTTCTGCATTAATTATATGGATTATATATATTTCAGCACCCACCTATTCACGAGTTTTAACTATTATACCTGTGACAGAAGTAGAATCAGGAGTAGAGTGTTAGGAAAAGAACTGCCCTGATTAGAACACTGCCCCTTCTATGCCAGTCATGTGCAGGTGCCAGCTGAGACTTGCCCAAACAATGCCAAATAGCTCTGTGTACCATCACACTCCCTGTTAACCAAAGCATTTAGGTTTTTACGTTATAACATCAGGTTGAATAAATAAATAAATAGAAGGAATATGAAATTCAGCCCTAATTGCGTTTGATAATTCCATAATTTCTGAGCTTTAAGAAGAAAGCAGTAATTTTCCCTGAACCACCTATCTTTGAAAAGAAACGAGGATTCAAAGCATAACCACATCTGCCTGTTCCAGTTTACTTGGCTTCATCTTTGACAGGTCTCTTCTAAATTACTTCACAGTCACAGCAATTTCAAAGTTCTTAAGTAGGAAACAAAGGGGCAGAGAACAAAAAACACACTTGGCTTTTTTCTTTTAAGGGACTCACACGTGAAATCCCTCTAAAGCATGTGAAACCTGCAGCCCTACATGCCTTTGCGGATGTCTGTACAGTGCAGAGTCAGCCACTGCCACTGCAGACCCACTTAAGGAGTCACCTTACGGCTTCTCATAGGCCACTGGGGTAGGATTCTGTGTTCCAAGGCCCACTCCATGGAGACTTTGTGATCCATGGAGAACCTCACACCAGAACATGTAGTACCAGCCAGCATGCACTCATTGTCCCACACACACTGTCGTACAAGTCCTTAATACCTGCATGTCATGTCTTGAAGAATAGCTTTCTCCAAAGGTGGAGAGGTCCTCCATCACAGCACTCTTCCCATCCCAGAAAGATAAGGTGCTAGGTCCCACTGCTGTGCCCGGGAGAGCTGTTGAATGAGAGGAGCTGTTCTCTCAGGAGCACACCCTACCTCAAAAACTCACCATCACTTTAGGCATTTAAATAATCCACTGGCAATTTTCAGAGCTTTACCCAAATGAGTAAAAAGGGCTCATGATTTTTTGCTAGTGGATTTGTTCCGTACACCTACACCAAAAGCTGTCAAGATTGATCTGGGCCTGTTTATGGGAGAATGGTATTTACTTGTGAATAACATCAGGAGAAACCACTTTTCATTTTGGTGCACAGCAATTTTAAGGCACGTAAGAGCAGAGTTTATAGATGCAGAGCTCAGGTTATTGCTAATAAAACGCTGTTTCCAATCAGCAGCAGCTCTGCTAACTATGTCATGTTCCTCTGTGCTGCACCGTGTGAGGGTTTGGCTCAGGGGGAGATCTATGGGGAGGATCTGCCTTTGCCAGGATCTATGTTTACCATGGTTAGAAAGGTTTGAGTTTTCTCACTGCAGGTACTGAGATTTTGTAAATGAGCCTCACAGAAGACCTGAGAGCGTTTAAAATGTGCCTTCCGAACATTGTAAATTTGTGAGTCAAATGTAGTGCCTCACTCTGGATAATTTCCATTAAATCTTAAAAGCTTTTTCATGGATATGTTATTTGCACAAACACTGGAATTTAAATTACAGCTATCTAATATTCAGCATTCAAACATCTTGGTTGCATGTATTATTCCACCAATGAGAGCTTCTCTTCTCTTTTCCCCCTGTCAGGGCCGATGTATCAACTTCACCCGAGTTCAGTCTCAATAGAGGAGGAGAAGAAGGTATCAGGAGGAAAGACGACCACACTGCCTCTTTTCAACCGAGCAGAGAGAACTAAGCACTTGCTCACCACATTCCTTGGACCGCCTTCAAGCCCAACCCTTAAGGCTTCCATGTTCCCCATGCAGGAGCCATCATCACCATTACAAGATCCTGCACCTCACCCTAGCATGTCGATGCTCTGTGACTGGCGAAGCCTTGACTTGCAATGCCCATGCTTCTCCAGAACTCACAAGGGAGAAAACACAGACACCAAAGATGATCATGCTTTTCTAGTTTTGGTATTTTATGGGTTTTTTTTTTCTTAAGGAGTACAAATTCTCAGGATGCAATGTGCTTTTAGCAATGATGCTGAGTTTCTCCAATGCAGAGACGGCACATGGTATTTAAACAGGGACTACTAGCTAAGGGCAGGGTTAAAACCTCCTACCAGGCTAAGCAAGAGCTGAGTGCCTTACAGCCATGTCAGATCACAAACCCTTGCGAATGAGTCTCCATCGCATTGTGCCTTACAGGGACCTTCTGACTGGAAATCTTGTCATTCTAACACTGAAAAGTGCACACGCATGACAAAATGTAGACAGGGTGCCTCGAGGTATTGGTAGCGAGCAAGACATTGCCCTTTAGTTTTTGAAGACACCTTTCTTTCATTATGCACCCGGGACAGGGAGAAAATTAATAGAGCGTTATTCCATGGGAAGACAGCCTGTAACCAGAGATCTTGAGCACAGTTTGAGGGACTGATGCATCAAGACCTTGACACTGGTGCTGGTGGTTTTTTCCCCCCTTTCCTGCATTCACAGTTCAGTAGCGCATAAAACATCATCATCATCTATAAACATACCTAGGCTTAGCTGTTTTTAATCTTTTTTTAGATTAAAAAAAGAAGTAGCCACTAAACTGGTATCTCAGGGTTCTCCCCCCACCCCCAAATCTCCAAGGGCTCTTCAGCGTCACAAGCCAGCAACTCTCTTTGCATGAGAATTTCAAAGTTTAATTAATATAATTAAAGGCAACAGCAAGCAGCAGCCTGTGAAGATTTTGCTCATCTTTTTTATGCCTTTTGACATTGAATGACCTATTACTGTATGTGCATTACTGGGTTTTCAAGGGGGCACTGAACACTGGTTAGGATTCAGCAGTGGAAAAAAGACCTCCTTCCATCAATGGAGAAATTAAATGTAGGGGATGCCGGCTATCAGAAACCATTGACAATGTATGTATTCTAATTTTTTAGAAAAACCAGTGTCGTGTCACGTCGACGATGCCAAATTATGTTAGAGTGAGCGGAAACACTGTGGGGGAGGAAGGAGGGAGCAGCTGAAGAAAAAGGCTCAAATGATCCAGTCACTTTCGATACTGTACTTCAGATGCAGAATGGATATTCGAGTCGAAACCTGACAAAGCGCGCCCGCTTTGATGGGAACTGGTATAGACAATGACCAGTGGCTGGGTCAGTGGGATGTCTCTCTGTGAGCAGGGAGGCTTATCAAATGACACTAAAAATAAGTTCAGCAACCGTCACGTTGGAGGGGAAAAGGCGAACATTTCACATTTGGTGGGCACAAACACGCGCAAGATGGAAAGAGCAATGTGAAGCATCCTAGTCTAATTTTCTCCTTTGTGCTCCTCATTGGAATTGCAAGGGACAGAAATAAGTCTCTTGGTTGATGTCCGAATTTGTGGCACTGCCCAAAGAAGCCTTTACATGTATCCACTCGCTTACCTCTTTTTGCTTGACTTTATTTATGTCACTGGTAGCCTTATCATCAACAGCCATGTGTGCACATGAGACTATAAATAAAATTATTAGCTAAGTTTCAGGCATTATTTCCTCTTCTCCCTCGTCCCCTAGCCTCCTATCCTGATTTTGCCAGGTCACCCTCAATATCAGCTCCAGCAGACCACTACCCTGCCCAACACCAGCTGATACAGCAGGTACCATCAGTCACATTCACAGGTCAGGCCAGTGCCCACAGATACGGCTCATCCTTCCTCTACCTCATGAAACTGCACCTTTGATCCCACCAGCTGTTGGCTGAGACAGTGCAGCCTGCTTGCATAAAAGAGGTTGGTTTCATCCATGATGCCCAGCCATCCACAAGTCTTTGGCTTGTTTCAAGCCACCTCTGTGTGCCTTCCAGCTGCACTCAAGATGGAGAACCAAACTGGGCAGGTTTGCTAAGACACAAGTGAGGTTTTGTACCACTCCTCTGGACACCGAGGCAGCAGAAATAGCCTATGATCTGACACCAAGTTAAAACCCTGCTGCCTCTTACTTACCTTCTCTCCATTTATAGTGCAAACACAACACTTACTGTGAGCTGAGTCTGGAATTGCCAGCCTGCATTTTGAGCAGTGTGTTGTTCAACAGGAATCATAGAATCAAGCAGGTTGGAAAAGACCTTTAAGATAAACTGGGCGACATGGTCTACTGTGAGACCCAAAACCATTCTGTGATTCTGCGATTCTATGCTCAAGCAAACCTCCATCAGTAGATGCAGCAGACTATGTTCCTTGCATGGGTTCAAGCCCTGGGGGTCTCCTTACAGAAAGACCATGTCCTGGTAACGCTGCTGGGATCTGTTTTAGCCAGCATAAGAAAAATAACAATCTCCTGAAAAATTCAGTGAGGACAGAAGTGATCCAGAAAGTATTCTACATGTATAAATCCCACAGTCAAAAATGACTCTTGGCAAGATGTGTGGTCATTGGTATCTATTTCCATGTCAAAAAGAGCCTTAAAGTACAGGTGACAGAGCAACTACAGGCGCTGCATGATGAGACACTTCACATGCTAAACCCAGTTAGGAAACCTCTGATCTTTTAAAAAGTGCCCTAAACCTGGGACTCTGGTTTGATCTCTAGAGACTTCACACTGGGAAGTCCAACTTGCTGGGGGGGTTCTGTGTTGTAAGCCCAAAGATTAGCATAGAGCAAAGAATAAAATCCCCACAGCCATGTACGACTGTCCTGTAGGGTGGCACCAGGAGCTGCATTTCTCTCCAGCAGCATCTTGTTTCACATCCCTGCCAATGCCCTTTATTGGAAGTGCTCATGGCCAGGTTGGACAGGCTTTGAGCAACCTGGTCTAGTGGAAGATGTCCCTGCCTGCAGCAGGGGGTTGGAACTGGATGAACTTTGAGGTGCCTTCCAACACAAACCATTCTGTAGGATTCTATGATTGCTCAGACCCTGACCTTTCATTTGCTCTGTTGCTGAACCCCAGGTTCTGCCTCAGCACCAGTGGTGTAGACAGTCACACCTCGTGCACAACAGCAGCGTGGATGTGCAACAAAAGCGGAAGCAATTCCAGGGGAGCGAGTGTTAGTTCCAGGAGACTAGAAATCTAAAAGTCTTCTCACACAGATGCCACAGCTACACTGAAACCTAGTTTGGTGGCAGGGTACTGCCTTAACGCTCCATTCCTCAGTAACCTGGGATGTCTGCAAGCTCCTCAAACACAACTGGATCTGCAGGAGACACAAACACCACTCTAGAGGAATCATTCTGAAGGGATTTACTGTTGCTCCTTTTCACTTGATCATGTGGAGAAACAGAGCACACATCTCACTACCTATGAGAGTATCACCAGTAGCAAAAGCACACTGATGAAAATGTTTGTGGGGCTTTTTTTCTCTAAAGAGTGATGGACAGACTGGACAAAAATACTACCAGCCAGTCCTTGCAGAGCTGCTGTTACCACCAAGACAAGGCAAGGAACAGGAGACATAAGGATACCCTAAATATAACAAGGATAGGGGTTTTTTTTGCATTTTGATAATAGCAAGAATTAATTGGTGAGGGCAAAAAGGCAAAAGAGAGCACTGTTTTTTAACTGTCTCAGTAAATGGCAAGTCTTATTCACATCCCTGCCCCATGATGTGATAGACTTCGAACACACCATTATCCAACCTCTTAGAAATCTGTGGTGACACAGGACTGCCCTGGTAAGTGTTTTCACTTTTAAGTGTGTCCTTACAATTCAAATCATGCTGACATACTTAAGGCAGAAAAAAAATACAAGTTGAAATCCCCACATAGGGTAGGTTTTACCTTTGCTTTTCCTCCCTGCATGTGGAAAGGGAGCAGGGGAGAAGGAAGGTACATAACAATAACCTCGTATGTGAGTGCAGTAGCCAGGGATGCATCTTGTTTGAGCCACCTTCCCTGCACATACATACCATCAGGCAGGAAAACACACATTTTCCAGGAGCCCATCCACTTGGTGTAACAGGAAGGTTAAGGATTCCTTCCAAGTCAGAAGTTTCAGCCTGACACTATCAACAGAAATAAGCAGGTCACCCACTGCTGAAACCAAGGTGCGGTGTTACAGAAAAGCAGCATTCCCTTTCAGACCTCTAACAGGGAGGCTTTGCCATTTACCTTCAGCAAAGAGGATCCAGCCCAAGCAGCTGGATTTGGAATTGACACCACCTAACTGGCAAGTCCCAGGTGTCAAAGGAGGCAGACGCACCACACAGAGTTAAAACTAGTGCAGGTAGAAACACTGATCAGGATTTCAGCAAGCAAGTACTGCATTTGCTAATGAGCATCTTCTAAATACCTCTTGTGCCATTGCAAAATGACTTAATGTCAAAATTTCTAGTAAGAGCCTTATCAGACCTTGCATGTACTATTTTACTTCACAAATCTGTTTTGCATTGGCTCAATTAAAATTGTTATATATTTTTGGGTCTCGTGTAGGTGCCATCTGTTTAACGGTACAAGTAGGCCCTGTGATGCACTTGTAAATTTTCTGCTGCGATAATTTTTTTTTTATATATATAATGGGGGACTTTGGATACAAGAAACTTCCCATACTGAGTGGTATTTTATGGTTTTGGCAGTAAACTTACAACAATTGTTGTTACAAGGATGGCTCTGCAGCCGATGGAAAAGCAAAGAACTGATCTATCTACATGTTTGCACCAGAGTCATGTTATTTATTTCATACTTAAGTTTTTCACTTCCTTGTTTTGTAAATGAGCTTGTTTTCCCAAACTGGAGTCCATAGGATTGCTCTCAGCTGATTTCCTATGTCTGCAGCCGCAGCCTCCAGCAGAACTGCTTGCACCACACATTGACATCTTCACCCAAGAAACCATTAGTACAAAGGTCTGTAGGACCAGGAAACAGAACTAAAACATTTCTTTACATTTGGGGTTTTTTTTAGCTCTTACTGTTGTGTCTCAGGAGCTGTAATTCTGTTCCTAAATCACAGCGCACTACAACAAAGCCCCAACCCCAACCCATTTGTTGCTTTTCCTTTAAAAAAAATGCAGCTTCAAATTCTGCTGCTAAGTTCTCCAATATGTTGCAGAAGGAAAGTATTTGCAATGGCAATACTGCAGCTTGTTCTTAAGACCTCGGTTTTGCTCTACCATCAAGAGAGGGATGACAGATTTAAGCACACAATTTGTATGTGCAGAACTGCCTTTTTCCGTACGTGGTCAAACACTTAAGCCACCTGCACAGCTGCTTTAGGATGCTCAGCAGGACTGTCCCGCAGTGGGTGTCAGCAGAAAGAGAACGGCTCATTGTACTGTAGTACCTCAGATGGATTGTAGTACCTTGGCCACGTCAGGTGGTGCTCATTTTCGCTCTCACATTCTCTGCACACTCACCAAGGATTATCTTGCTCAAGTGCCCCAGAGAGCAGAGCCCTCCACAGTAACCAGAATGAAAGATGAAAACTTGTTTCTAACACCACCTTCTTGTGGATACTTTTATAGGGAAATGGGTGTACCCAAAGTACCCTTCTTGTCTATTTCTGGACTTCACTCTAACTGGCATCAACCATGGAGAGGTTCCTCCTTGGCCAAACATGTGCTTTAGCCTTACTTAAGACCCCGGCAGCCAAGGATCACATCATCTGAGTGAGCACCAGCCATGTCCCATACTCCCATGGATAACTGATGGCACATGGAAACCCGTCTGCTCTGGCTGCAGTGCCAGAGCTCAGCCTCTCATCTACCAGACATCAGAAAGCCACAGCAAGGAGCCTGTACCACTGTAACACAGTGGCACAACAGCAGTGAAGGCAGCAGCCCAAGATGCCTTCACTCCTTCCAACACCCTCTCCATGTTATCCATGCCCTCAGCAATTCCAGCTGCTCAGGGCATTGTCAACACCCACAATACAACGTGTCTGTTGACAGAACTGCAAAATGCTGATTAAATTACGTGCCTTAAGCCAACCTGGGTAGGGAAAATTAATTGAACTGCATAACTGATGGGTTCACTGTTACCTTGTTGGAACGGGGAGGCTGGGCTATGTAATGCTTGATGTCCTTTTATTTGATTAGGCAAATTAGGAAACAACAGTGTGAAATGCATTATTGTACTAATATGATGTCCAAAATGTGAATCTCATTAGAGCTCTGGCCTTGATGCTTTTTTCTTTCTCTGTAAGCTGAGGAAGAATAAGTAAGCCAGAAACACAGATTTTTGAAATTATAGTGGAATTGCTCAGTAGTAAACATCATATTCTGTACAGACTTCAGTCACTGCCCCATCTCCTCAATAAAAGGCATTTCTAAGTTTTGGAGAAATTTAGTGCAAAATGTTCCAGAAATGGAGGAGACGCAGAGTGTAGATAAGGTTGGAGCCAGAGGGTGTTATCTACTGACGTAAGTAAGTTCACTGAGAGCTGGCCTGGAGAACAGAGGCTCTGTGGGGAAGACCCCATGGCAGTGGGGCAGTGGAGCTCCCCAAAGGGTCACAGATGTGCTCTGCAAAACTCACCTTGTGCATTAAGGCTATCTGGGGAGAAAGAGGGAGGAGAGAAGCAGGAATGATGGCCTGAGACAACAGCAGGCTCTTCTGGGGAAGGTTTGAATTCAAGGTCACTCCGGAATACTGCAGGAGAGCAAACATATGGTGTAAAGGTAAAACAACACTACATTTCATCTGTAAAAGGGTTTTATGAGAAGAGCCAGTTCAGGTATCAGTTGGTAAAGGGTCACTTCACAATATAGCCCTTTCAAATTGCAGTTCAAACTTGGAATTAATTATCCTTTCACTGTCTTGAGTTTTCTTCTCTTCTTTGCTTCACATTAACTGCAGCTGAAATTATTTTAAAGCAATGATCTTGAACATCATGTCCTTCAGCTGGCCCTGAAAATCCATTTTCTATGGAAAGCCTCCTTTCTTTCCCAAGATTTCTGATAGTGTACAAAGCTCATTGAGGCTCTGGTTGTCTACGGGTGTCAGATGCTCCAGTAACACCCAGGTGCCTGCCTTCTGGACCAGCTCCAATATACTTTATTAGCATGAACGGGCCAACTGGAAAGCATGTTTAACTCCTTCAGCTTTCAAGGATGCAGCAACTGGGGGATGCAGGGGGCTGGGAGCACTTTGTGCCCCATTTGCGCTGCACAGGGGAGGCCTAACAGGATCTAAAAGCAGAAGAAGAGCAACAGTTCAGAGTTCTCCCCTCCGTTCCCCACACTGTGACCAGGGCACGGGCATGGACACTTGAACCCTTACCTTGGGGATGAATTACTCCTTGGATGCTGCAGCTATGGCGCGATGTCTATGCATCCAAAGAAAACACTTTATGCTGCCAAAGAATTACATCGTCTGGTAATAGAGAAGTAGGGAAGAGCTGGCAAGTGTGAGATTTCCTGTCACTGGGATCTCAAACAAATGGAGAAAAGATGAACATGGGGAAGAGCAAAAGGAAGTTTTGCCCTCTGCAGAACAGGGTCCAGAACCCTCAGCAGTTAACAGGGGAAGAGAGAGGTAAAGCTATTAGCTCTGCATTCCCCCTGAAAGGAAATTCAGTGTCACTGTAGGACCAGGGAGATGAACCAGGTGCCAAGGAAAAGCTCGCACAGTGTTGCTGCAGTGCTCTAGCTAACCAAGCTTCTTCTATCAATTATGTCCTCCCCACTCCCCAGAAATGCCCCAGTTCTGATTCTGATGCAGGGCCAAGAGCCTGGCAGGTGCCTGCTGGGGAGCATCGTCTGAGCCCATGGATGCCTCCACCTCTGCCGCTGCCATCCAGAGCTGCTGTGATGCAGCTGGAACCATTCACAGAGTTCATTCTCCTGCCAGGACAGGACTGTATCAGAGAGGTTTACTTGACTTGGACCTGGTAATCTTTAAGGTGAGTTGCCCAGACAAAGCCAACAGTCAGTAAATTCACATTGGGTGGTGTCTCCTAACAGCCTTGCATACCAGCAGTGACATCCACTGCCATCACCTCACAAAGTCATGCTGACTGAGCTGTCCCAGATCAGGCCTTTTTCTCCCAAATCAGCCCAAACTGCATTTCACTTCTCTCCCTCCTAGGGATGGGGCTGTGCCCTCTGGCATAAACCACATCTAGAGGAACTCGTGCACCCGCACAGGGTGGAGGAGGACTTTCTAAAGCATCTGATCTGGTTATCTCCGTCATCCAGACGTTGTGTTTGGGGTGACTGGTGGCACCAGCTGACCCCTTCTCATTCAGCCCCAAACACACCCATGGCTCTGCATTCACCAACAAACATTTGCAGGGCAGTAGGACTCCCCTTTTATTTATATTTGTTTCCCACTATGTAGCTGCTTCACCCAGCAGCTGAAGTTTAAATAGGACTGGCTTAAAAGGTAAACACTTCTAACAGCTTTCTCATCAACTATATTAAATACAGTCATAAAAAAAAAAAAAAAGCCCCACAATATTTTCTGTATTTGCTGAAGGATGATGTCCTCCTTGCCTTAAGCGTGTGCCAGATTACTCATAAACCTGGACCATATGCCACTGCAATTTACTGATGGGCCCAAGCTGTTTTGGTGGATACAAAATCCGAGGGGATTAGGGAGGCTCGATCCACGCTGAAAACAGAACAGCAGCGGTGGGGCAGCTGCTTGCTCTCTTTGCTCAGTCTCAATTTAGGTCAGTAGCCATGGACCGCACAAATGCAATGCTCTGGAGCAGGGCTGTGCCATGCCCAGGCACATGGGGGGACCAGCCCCAGCCCAGGACTCAGCACCCACCCCCACCACATAGAATCACAGAATCGTTTGGGTTGGAAAGGACCTTCAGATCACCCAGTTCCAACTCCCTGCCATGGGCAGGGATGCCTCACAGTAGACCATGCCACCCAAGGCTCTGTCCAACCTGGCCTTGAACACTGCCTGTAATGGAGCATTCACCACTTCTTTGGGCAGCCTGTGCCAGTGCCTCACCGCCCTCATAGTAAAGAACTCCTTCCTT